>BQNB010002672.1:0-122285 GCA_026074375.1 Tanacetum coccineum
GACACTTGAAGAAGGTGTTTCGAAAATGACGAGAATGATGATGGAGAAAAATATAGAAGATGATGTTGGTGCTTGCTTTAATAAGTTGGAAACACTTGAAGATATTTCTAAAATGTCGAGAATGATGATGGAGGGCTTTAAAAAGTTGGAGACGCTTGAAGAAGATGTTGGTGCTTGCTTTAAGAAGCTGGAGATACTTGAAGAAAATGTTTCTAAATTGACGAGAATGATGATGGAGAAAAGTAAAGAAGATGATATGGGTGCTTGCATTGAAAAGTTGGATAAAATGGGATGGGGAGCAGAAGAACCAATATATGACACCGCACTTCTATTGTTCGGTCAAAGTGCCGATTACAGGAAGCTTTGGTTGCACTTGAAGCCGGAGAGTTGTGGGAAGTGGGTAAAAAATGCTTGGTTTACTAGATTGATGAAAATAAAAGGTAAACTTTATGTTTGTTTGATCTGATGTTATGTTTCTGTTTGGTCTAGAATCTGTTTTTTCTAGAAGGTAGGTGAACCAAGTTGTTATCTTTTGGATTAGGAATGCTGTGTAGAACTATTAATATATGTATGCATCAAGTACGACGTGCAATGCTAATTTCTTGGTAAAATAGCTTTTTTCTGTTTTTATATATTATACATTTAACAGCGGAAAAAACTCAGAAGTTATTCTACAGTTTAATTATGAATCGGCAATTATGCAATCAACGTCAATGTCACTTCAGTAGTTGGATTGCGGTTATATGGGTGAACTCTTAACCATAGACTAGGAAAAATGGTGGTGATACTTTAGAACTGATTCTTAATATTGAAGTACATGCGTTGAAGAATAATTGTGTTGACTTTTTGGGGTAACTTTTGCAATGTAGAAGGTCAAACACTTTAAATCATGTCTGGCTCTAGTGAATTCCGGGTTCTAGCTGTAAAATTTGCTAGGGTATATCATTTTAACATGAACTCGTTAGGGATCAGTTATTTGGGATAGATGTTCGGACGAATGCTCTTCTCCTGATCTATGTTTGGGGGTTGTGTCACAGGAACATATTGATGAAAGACTACATCACTGAAACTAGGGTCCTGTTGTAGAATGAGCATATCAAGCGCTCGGGTCTTATTATAGAATCTGATCATATTTGATCGAGTAACATAAAAATCTTGACAATCAAATTTATTATATTTGATTATTAAATTCATATGGACATTATGAAAGTTATAACAAAATTCTTAATTCACATAAGGCTCGAAACGGTTGATCAGAGCTCAAGTTGAGCCAGCTCATGTTTTATGCTCTTACTCCAACTCTAATAGAAGCTGAGCTCGAGTTGCTTAATAAAAGTTTGGTTCTTTGGAGTCTTGATTAGCGGGTTTTTTAACGTGCCAGGCATTGTGGGTGTCCAATTGTGGTTTAAATTTGCTTGTCAACAACAATATATTCAAATGATTAAAAGATACATGATTTGGGGTCTTTTCCTTCTTTATATATGATCCTGATACTAACCGACTTATCAAAACTAATACAGAAATGATACTTTTGGTCGCTGTACTGTTAGAGAGAAAATTCAAATTAGAGACCCTTCCCTGGCCACCCCCAAATAACAGTGACACGTACCTGATTCTACCGTAAGTCCATAACTAGAAAACATTGTGAAGTGAAAGTTGGTCAATTGAACAATGGAACCTTTCTGCAACTTGTTTGATATACAAATGTCATCAGCAATGCATCCAAAGTGGCTAGAAGAACCATCAGATAACACAACCTTTCAGTAACATTGCTCGTCATTTTTAGTACTTATAACTTAAGATATTAGTCACTTGAACCACCGGTTTCAGATCATTCGAGGTACATTTATCTGTCATTATCTCCGTTAATGCTCACGGAGTAAGATTTACAGCCATTACTTTGATTTTGTTCGTATGAAATGTGGTGTTATCATTGCTTGATTGACGTTTTCGCTTTTTGTTGCTTTGAGTTATAGAATGAGAAGAGCACTTTTGTGTTGAATCCGATAGGCTTTGGTTTAAAGCTGGTGGTTCTTCTCCACGATGACTATCATTAACATCTTCATTCAGATCAGGATCAGCATGGTCATGATCAGAAACTGGGGGTTACAGATTTTTCCATTAATGGGGCCTCGTTATGAGAGAGTGGTTTCGGATCACCTATGATATCACATTTGCTACGAATCACATCTAGGCCGAAAATTATAATATTTCTGCACAAACTAATTGGAAAGCAGACATCATTATGCGAATGACCCAAGGCGCAAAAGTGCACACAACACCAATCATTATTCTATTTCAACAATTAAAACACATACCCGTCAATCACTAATAAGAAGATATTTGGTCAACTGAACAATGGAACCTTTGCGCAACTTGTTTGAAACAAAAATGTCATAAGCAATGTAATCAACCCAGCTAAAAGAACCATCAGATAACAAAACTAAGTACCATTGCCTGTCACCATATTAATTCCGAACTTAATTCCAGCATTCTTAACCCATTTCCCACAACTTTCCATTCAAACTTGCAGTGTTGTACATTGGGTCTCATGATCCCCATTCAAACTTTTCTAACTTGTTAAAGCAAGCACCCATATTATCATCTTCTTTATACTTTCCCATCATCATTCAAGTTGGATCTTCTTAAAGTATAAATGTTTTCAGACTACATGCGTCGTCTTTTACATGTAATAACATAACCATTTGGGGATTAATTGTGATCAAATCAAGCCTCACAGAAATGCCTGAACTTTTATCTTTATCATGGGATATAGTTTTCCAATACCTTGTTTGGGTTAAAATCCCAGAAAGCAAGAGCTAGAAATTCACCACAATCATACATGTCTTGATGACTGATTCATGAATCAAATTGTTGAATAACTCAACTTTTTTCTAAATAAGGTAAATCATATACTACAGAAATAAAAAAGAGAAATCATTTTCTACCAAATTTTTTCATTGCACATCATACTTCATGAAAACATTCAAGAGCAGCCCCGTGCATCATTCCTAACAGATAAAAGAACAATTAACAACGCGGTTCAACATCTAGACAAAACAAAAACATACCATCGAGTCACAAACAGGGACCATACTTCCTGTGTGCAACATTCCTAACATAAAAACTTACTAGGTGGTTCAACTTCTAGATGAAACATAAACATAAGCGATTCGCAGAAAACCAGGAACTATGCTTTTATCTTTTCATTTAACCCAATAGTCCATACTTACCTCCAGCATTCTTAACCCAATTTACACAGCTTTTGGGCTTCAAGTGCAACCAAATTTTCCTATAGTCGGAACTTTCACCAAAAAGCAGAACTACAGTATCGTACATTGGGCCTTCTCCCCATCCAAGTTTCTCCAACTTTTCAAAGCAGGCACCAATTTCACCATCTTCTTTATTATCACTTGATTGACGTTGTCGTTTTCTGCTTTGAGTTTGAGAACAAGAAGAGCACTTTTGTCTTGGAGCCGTGGGTTCATCTGCATGATGTCTGTCATCATTCACATCAGGATCAAGAGGTTCCTCTTCTACTTTTGGGGGTATAAATCTGTTCACTGAAGGAGTCTTGTTGCCAGAAAATGGTTTTGGATCACCAAGGATGATACAATTGTAACGGATCACCTTTAGGTCATCAACTGATATATAACTGCACAAAATAATTGGAAGATAAGCAGTCATCACTATGCGAATGACCAGGGCAGGAAAAGTTCACAGATTACCATTAGGGGGTGTTTGCATAAGCTTATTTGAAATAGCTTATGCATATGCATAAGGCCAATTCAACCTATCTTATTTCATTTTGATAAAATAATAAGCTAAAAGACTGTTTGGGATTGCTTATGCTTATCATAAAATAAAAAGCACATTTTAAAATCCAATCGCTCCTGCTTATTTGCTTATTTTGGTTAAAAAGGGAAACAGTTTTTAAAAGTGCTTCTTAAGATGAAATTATAATTATGGTTTTACCCTCATATAGGGGTGAGCAAAACGGACCGCGGACCGGACCGAGAAACCGGCCCGACCGGACCGAACCTATTGCTCCTGGACTCAGATTAATCGCCATTATTTCTCAAACACCATATCATGAAGTGCTTTTTTTAAAGCTGCTACATCTACTGCTGCTTATTAGCACAAAATATAAGCAAAACCCATACACTCTTATGGCACCCAAAAACTTTGGACACATGTAAGAATTTGCCTAAAAAAACAACGTGTTTTTACAAAACTAATTAAATTATAAATCTTAACAAATACTGCATGTACTCATCAAGATAATATTGCAGGACAAAATAAAAAGTTATGTTTGATACTAGTTTAGGAATTTATTGGTCAAAATTTCATCAGTCAGACCGGTTAAAAAAAGGTAAGGGTTGGTCGGTAAATCTTTTATGATATAACTTGCGCATTTTTAAAAAAGCATCGTCTAACAACTTTTCCAAATTGAACTTTAAAGACAGGTTGAAGCACAATAAACCACATTATAACAAGTGTTCGGATAAACTTATCGCCTTTTTATAGTAAAATATTCTAAGAGTCTGAGATAGATTATTTTTTTGCTTTGGACTGTATCTACTTATTTTGGGGTAGAATACCTACAAGCCCGAGCCACTCAGAGCTTCAGCTAGGCTAATTTATCATTCTAAAGTCCGAGCTCGTTTTGAGCCTCTTTTTTTTAGCTCGAGCGCGGCTCATGAAATTTTCGCAAGCTCGGGCTCGACTAATTCTTAGAACGCGTTAAATGAAGAAAAAGCTGAAATCAAACACGGCTCATTAAGAACACTAAGCTTGAGCTCGTTTATTTATTTTGAACTCGTTTATACATAGCTATCTGCATACACAATATATATACGTGCATATTTCTAAAGCTCTTTTAAGCTCGTGAGCCTAATCGATCTTATATAAATTCTAGGAACTTGAGCTCGTTATTAATGGCCTAACTTAGGATCGACCCCCCCCATTGTGATAGCTTCGTTTAACTCGAGCTTTTACCATACGATCCCGATGATGAGCATTTCAGAGCGGACTAAGCCTAGTTTCCATCCCTTGCACTTTAAAATAAACACCTCACCATGTGCGTATGTTAAAGCGCTTATATCTTTTAAAAATAAACAAATAAACAATTAGCAATCCAAACACGTCAAGATTGCTTATTTCTTTTTCAAAAACACAATGGCTATGTTTGGCAAAACTAGTTAGCAGTTTGTATATTAAAAGCGTTTGGTAATATAGTTGCAGTTGTAATTATAAAGTGTAGAATGAGTAAACGCTAAGCAATTCTCTTATTAGTATTTTTTTAAATAAATCAAAAAGCTAAACGCTCGGTGCCGAACAAGCATTATATTCTGAACGCTCTAAAAAAATTGTCACCAAACAAATAAGCCAATAAGCATATAATACATATGCAATTGTTAGCCTTACGGTTTTAGGTAGTGATGGTCATTGTTATTTATCGAACCTTGTAAACGAGTAATAGACTAGTTACGGGATTACGTGCTTGGGCTTAAGCTAGTATTGTATAAGATATGGGTCTAGCCCGTTTCCAAGCCCAACACAAAGCCCACTTAAGACCGGCCAAACACACCTACACCTAGGGTATCTAGAACCTTCTTGTTTAGAGTATAAATACCACCCTTATACACAAGGGTGGTGAGTGCTTGAGTGTGTGTAAGGTTTAGGACTTGTTTTCTTCTCTTTTACACCTCTTGTGCCGCTACTCTCTTCTTCTTCTTTCTCACATCTTTGTGTCTTATTTGTGTGTTATGATCATTTAGTTAGGACAAGAGAAATCCTGAACACATATAAATATTACTTCCTCCGTCCCAATTTGATTGTACATCTTTCTTTTTGTATTTATCCTAATTTAGAGGGTATTTGTTTTGGCTTATATGTGGGCTTATGAGCTTATATGATTCCGGCTTATATTTCATAAGCCAAAATTTGCTGGCTTATTTTGAGACTTATGGGCTTATATAATTTTAATAAAGTATGCATTAAGTAAAAAGAAATGAGAGTATTGATAATTAATTTACCTTTAAAAGTAATGGGTCAGAGATATACTGAGTCAAATCTGATACAATGGAACCTATCTGCAGCTTCTTTGATCTAATCATCTCATCGATCTCATAACCAATAAAAACGTCTGTGCAAACCGAACCGTCAGATAACACGATTTGTTTATACCGTGCATGCTGTTCAACTCCGTTACTGTTCACTTCAGTGTGTGTGCTACCACCCTTCATATGTATCAATTGAACCACCGGTTTGAACATTACTGTGTATCTACCGCTTAATAGCATCGATATTGCTCCTGGACTCAGATCAACTTCCGCCATTTTTTTGATTAAATTAAATTTGGGGGTTTTGGAAACCAAGCCCTAGAAGAAGAAAAAAAAATGAAATGATAAAAGCTAGAGAAATAAAGTGGGGCATTAAAGGGGAGCGTGGGCAACAAGTTTACAAAGGCGACGGTGCACACGTGATACTCTAATTCTTGATTGCGTAGTGTTGTGTGTAATTGATTGTTGCGCAATGGTCTGTTGATATGTTGATCATTAAGTTTGGTCGTGCACTTTTTATAGTGTAAACGTTGTTCTGTGACCATTTTAGGTATAATGTCATTATGAATAATCCATGGTGGCCCTTTTCATTGTGCGTTATGTGGCTCGATTTTCAAAGCCCTTTTCTTGTTTAGGACTATTGCTACAACACAACCAAACATTGTCTTCTACCACCCTTTAAACAACAACAAAAAAGAATTCATATCGCATGGGGTTTTGCTTGTTGGGTGCACCTTAACATCTCATACAACGGGAAAAAGCACTAGGTTTTTACCCTTGCTAGTTTAGCAGCATAATCAACGACATCTTTTTAGGTACAAAGTAACTAAAAATTTGGAGATGATTTTTTAAATCTAAATTTAAAAGAAACCATACTAATGACATGTACACAGACTGCAGGATTATGAATGTAAGCACATGGATGGCACTGTTTTACTCTTAGGCCAACTAACTAATTCTGATAACCACTTTTAATGTGTTTACAAATGCATCAGATTAAGAAATGTTGTCACTAAGTTGTAATAATGTACAATGTTAAAAACATTCAGGTATGTGACGTTATGGATGTTTAAAAAAGCTAAATATTCAAAATGTAGGCAAAACTGTGAATTTACCAACTCTGCTTAAATGTAAACTTAGTAGTAAACTTTATATTTATTGCATTAATCGTTCTATATCTAAATTACCTTAAATCCATCTGTGTGAAGGGTATCAAATGATGATGTATGGTGGGTTCTGTTGATTAAAGCCTTACATTCATCATCGGGCTCAATGTCTTCACTAAGTACTCATTCACAGACACACCCTTATTCACACCTTGACCTTCGTCCATTGCCATAGCTCTCGAACCTCCATCATGTACTTGTGGCCGCACGGTATTTGTTTTGGCTCCACTTTTAGTTTCGGATATTGTTCTTGTACATAAGAGACGATTTTGTGCTTCCAGTTCATCTGCTTTCCACAGTATCTGGGTGCCTTTGTGTTGTCTTATTTTTACTTAGTTGTCAGCTCTCAATCATAAGCTTTATATAAAACACAAAGGAGCTAATAATTGGGTTGTTAGAGTCTTTTTAGGGTGCTTAATAACTTATTTCTATGAGAATTGTTATCGATTTGATATTTGTATGATACAAACCACCACATGTTACAATAGCAGCACGCGCCTTAACTGACGCAAATAAACCTGCAAAAGTGAAGACAGCTCTTTTTGCAAATGTTGGTTCCTAACAGGATTTTCCGTATACAAGTAACACTAGCCAAAATTAAACGGGGTGTTGGTCTAAACTTTACATGCTATAAGTAAGCTTCTTCAGACTCGATACGTCAGTCTGTGGGATTGAGGGGGAGTTGTGTTATATGTGACTTGATTGAGAAACAATTAACCTTAAGGGTTTCGTGTAGGAGTTATTTGTGGGTGGATAAGTAGTTTTTAAGGGGGGTTGGGTTGGTGGAATTCACCCCAAGGTTTGTTGCAGGTGGTTGGATAATCTGGATAGTCGGTGTCGGTATTGTTTGTACGGGTGTGATGGGGTTTTATAGCGGGTGTGTATGGGATTTCTGGAGTGAGGGGGTTGGGGGTACGATTGTTTGTAGATGCTGGTCGACTTTTGTGGGGGTATTTGATAATGAAAGGGGATGTGGGGTGGTATGCGGCAGTTTAATGGGAAGTTTGTTTAAGGTTGTCTATATGACGTAGGGGGCGGAGGATTATTTCGTCGATTATGATTTATGTTGTCAACTATAATATTTTATTGCTGGCTTGTTGTATGAGGTTGCTTCTGAGTGGATCATTATTCTTTAGTTTAATAGTTAATCGTATGATTATCGGTTTTAAACCGGGTACTAATACCCTGTATTTGTAAGAACTATAAATACCTCTTCCAACTTTGGAAGAGGTGGCTAGTCATTTATTCATTTTCTTACTTTACACATTTTTCTCTCACTAGAAAATATCCTCTCATGTGTTTCTCTCTCTAGAAACTAGCCAAGTCCAAGAATCGTCACCATGTTATGATTTATGATATACCACACTATGTTTGAACCGGCCCACTGCAACCCCAACCTATGTAAATTGTACATCCCTATGTTTGAACGGACCCGCTGCAATCCCATCCATATATATAAATTGAACAGCTCTATGTTTGAACTGACCCGCTGCAATCCTAGCCTTATGTAAATTTTATAAGCGGGACGGCTGCTGTTTTGTGTTCCATTCGAAGCTTTAATCATTCAAAGGGCGGAAAAAAGTATAATAGTTAAATATGATCAAATCTAAAGTTGAAGTTCAAGTGTGGACAGTAGTTGCTATTACATGGGGGCATGACAGACTTGCAGGTCTGTTGTGTTTGGATATATCATTCCTGCAGGTTCTGTTATGGTGGTGTTCAATTTGCATAATATTATGGTCATTGCATGGGTAGCAGCTATTCTATTTGGTTCTATGCTTCATGGTTTTCTATGCTATCAGGTCTGATGTCTACAGTTATGGTTAGTCAGTACACGGGATATTTCGTTCTCATGGCTACTGGTTTGTGGTTTAGTCTGCAACTTCTGCATTTGGAAGTTGGTCCTTTTTTTAAAGTAATGCAAGTGTCTAAAGGGCTGTTTGGTTCTTAAGAATTTTGTGGCAAATTTTCTATATTTAGAATTTCAAGTGGCAAATGCTCTATATGAAAGTGCAGGTTCAAGGTTCTGCAAGTGCAACATTCTGTTTGGATAGTAATTATGCTTTTTCAATCTCTATAGTTCATAGGCCAAGATTTTCAAGCTGAGATAGTTTGTCTTATATTATGACTTCTGTGGTCTGGGATTGCGTAGGTCATGTGAGGTTTTTGTTTTCTCTTTTGAGTTTGGCTAGTCTATGCAGTATACTTTAGCTAAAGTGGGTCATTTTTGAGTGGGTTTTTATTTGTTCCATCTGAGTTTTCGTTTGTAATGTTTTGTTTTTCTTTTTTGGGTCCCTTTCTCTTTTAATTAGCTTGTTTATTGGAGAAGGGATGCCTTGTATTGTATTCTCTTTTCCCTTTTTTCGAGGTGTTCTATATATTGTTGCCTTTCTAAAAAAATATGATCATAGAACTAAAGAGCGATTAGGAAAAACTTACAACATATAAAGGCATCAATTTATGAGCTTGTACTTCTTTCATTTTGCGTTATACAATGGGGCATCCAAACTCATTTTTCTTCGTAGTGTCATTATCTTTAACTTCAATCCTTAGTAAAGCAATATGATCCGAAATTTAAACTCCTCATCCCAAAGCGGCCACCAAACAACCTCAATCGACTTTGTGTTAAACGTTATTGCAGTTTTATCACCCTCGCATCCAGCTACTCCTACCTACAATTGCAAGCTACCATTCATCATCTTCACAATCAACATTTAGCATTTTAATACATCTACCTATATATTAGCGCTACAGGTGGAAAATTTAACCTACTTCAACCCATAGAAAAATTACCCGTTTTGACCTAAACAAATTTAAAAGATTACCAAGCCCGCACATTCTGCCACCGCAACTATTTAGTTTTATGTATCCGTACCTTTGAAGAATCAAGTATTAATGCGGGTGAAACACAAAAGCTTGGAGGATCAATAGGTTCCATAAAGTTTTAACTTGTTATGGGTGTTTGGATTGCTTATTACTTCAGTAGGGTCTATAAAGTTTTAACCTGTTATGGGTCTTTGGATTGCATATTACTAATTTTCTTATGTATCAGTAGGACCATGTAAGCCCAGAATAAGCAAAAAAACAAACACCACCCATAAGTGATTAAAAATAGAAAGCTAAACACTTAACGATTACCTATCTGATTGTTTTGTTTCCTGACCGAACAATTATACCACTTTGCTTCTGATAATAAAAAGTTTATAAGATAACAACTGAAAAAAATAGGCTGCAGGACATAGTGGGCGGATTATTTAAGGATCTATACTATATGTGAAATAACCGTTCAAGTATGGTAAAGAAAGAAGATAATAATTCCTGCAACTTAAGAAATGTGAGAAAGCCTACTTCAACGGCTTTGGCAAAGGAATTTATGAATAGCTGAGACTTTCTAGCTATATATAATGATGTGAAAATGCATTGTTCACTCCTAGTAACATGTTTAGCTAAATTACTTTGTCTTTTCTTTAATTTACACATTCAACTCATATAAAACACAACAGGTATCAACTATTTCTTTAGTAAATTAGTCGAAACTGCTACATCAAAGACACCTGATGCGAAGGTTGATTTAGGGAATGCCCTAATGTAGAACTCTAAAAAGGTATGATAAAGTTTTACCCAATTCACAACTTAAGGCAAAATGTCAAAGGAACCACACACTCACGGCACAGGTCTACTGATTAATGGCGGTACTTCAAACAGCTTTACCAAAACCACCGAATCTTCATACATTATTGTTAGGAGCTAATCATATTTCAGGTAGTATCTCCTAAATAACTATTTCCACAGTCCATTATAATTTACCAACAAACTTATTGAGAGTTGATCATTTATCGCCTTCTTTTGGCGATGGCACACCTAGTGATCACTAACACTCCAAACTTTGGCATAAATAGTCTAACACGATTGTGTTGAAATATAATTTCCAAAGACAATAATAGATAAAGAACTAACCTGTATATTACCAATTGGAAAGAAACCTGGCGTTAATCAAAACCAATCCATAAACTGAAAGAAAAAAATATGGCTGTTACGTCTTATTTCCGTCAATGGAATTCAGTAAACAGCTAAAACTCCTGCTCGTTCTCCTATTCCTCCTAATCACTGATGCTACCATCACCCCCGTGCCATAGAATCTACGTCTGCTAACTTCTTTTGTGTTGATACAACGGTTGTTGTGCCCAACACTCGATTCCTTTAAATAAAACAAATAAAATCCTTAGAGCAAATGCATATAAAAATACAAAATTCTAATTCAATCTCCGAGCATGGCAATCTTTACTAAAAGCTACTGAGGTTTATTTTAAACACATGACTTAATATGAGTTTCCAATAATTCAATCACCTAATAATAACCAACCAATCATATAAACAAAAAATGAGAAAAAAATTACCCCGTGAGATTAACGCATAAACGAACGATGAAGAGATCCGCCACCTCTGATCTCCTGAAATTTATAAATTCATATAGCCTACTAAATTGCTATATCAGATTGTTCTTGTAAATATATAGTAAATTATAAACCATGACTCATAATTAAAACTGAAAACCCAATTATAAACAGAAAATTATCAAATAAGTTCATACCAAGCATGCCTCAGGACCTTCCCCTTCATCTCCTTGTTCCACCGCGTCCCCTGCCCCTTTCAGTTGGTGATCTCTCTGCATAAACAATGATGTTAAAATAGAAACGTAAATGCAATTAAACTTTGTGAATCAAAAACCAAAAAGATTTTAAAACTTACAATCAAACTTTGTATATATAACCAATCTTCAATCAAAAACCCCCAAATTATAACAAAACCTTAATTTCAAAATTCAATTTTTATACATGTATAATTCATAATAATTGTCAAATTAAAAGGAAATAATTGAGTTTTGTATAAAAAAATTCGTACCTTATTTTTACTATTTTCTCATCTTTTTCCTCACCATGGGTCTTGTGATTTATAACAGCCTTCTCAAATAATTTTTTATCAGTTATAGAACATGATAGGTCGATCTATAAATGCAACTTGAAGGAGAATGAAGAGGAAGGAAGGGGTGGAGGCAATAAAGGTACCCCTGCACACTCATTATGATACCCCTGCACATTTAATTAAACAACTGAAAATTTAGAGTTAGTAAGATAATACATACATAATAAAGTCAATAAACTGTATTTGTATATAATTTTTTTCATTTTAATAAAAAACGATTTTTATTGATATTGAATTAAAAAAAAGCTTTCACGTATCATGCTTAATCGCGTCTTATCATGTTTTTTCGCTTCTCATCTCACGTGATGCCTTAAGACTACGCTTTGGTCTATTACATAGCTTGGAGGTCACGTCTCAGGCCTTTACGAGGTCTTAGCAGCGCCATGATGTGTCTTTTAGAACCCTGCGCAATGAGGTTTACCTTCATGGTTATTAAAAAAAATAGTTAAATTTGAGATTAGTCGGCTCATAATGTCAAGTGAAAACACATATAACAAAAAGTAAAAAAGTAAGGTAGTGGCGGATCCAAGAATTCTGGACAGGGTATATGTTAGTACAAAATATGTTACGATATACGAGATGGGCTGAGATCGCTCGTTGGGCTGGACCTTCAAGCTCTCTTGAGGTTGGATCTGTACTAAACCAAGTGATTGAAATAATTTCCTGCACAAATAAAGGTAAACCGTTAGCCTTACCGTGGGGACGGACCTCACGATTAGACTCCGGCGTGAGAGTAAGAAATCATGTTGTCAAAGAATGTCAGAGTATGTGTGTGTAAAAATGAGTTAGTACATTGTACCTTTAGGGTGTGTCAGAGGATTCCTTTTATAGGGGTCTAGTACTAGGGTTTCCTAGTATATCGCCTATAATCATAACTGCCAGAGTAGGACCCCTGTCGGGCAAGGGTCCGCGATAATCGTGTCCTGCGGACGTGGATTCCCTTCCGCGGATGTGAGTTGATTTGCGAAGGGCCTACAAAAGTGGCTTACAACCGATGGCGTCCGTCTTGTTGTACTTGTGTTGTGCCAGCTTAACTCTGGGCTTAGTTTTGGCCTATTATGTTTGTTATTTGTTTGGTTGGGCTGAGGCCCATGTAAAATGGTACGGCCCAGGCCCAAAAGCCTGTCGTACCTCTTATACGTCATCAAGTCCCCCCGGTCTAGTATTTTTTTGCGTGCGGCATTGTGTTGCGTGCGATGAATATTGCTAGACTTTATTCTTTTAGTGCCGCGTGTCATCCTTCTTCTACAACTGTTTGCTTTTCCGCGACTTTTCTTTAACTGGTTAGGTAGTGTTTTGGGTGACGTGTGTTTACCCTGACCTTTCATCTTCTGACTGATTTGACCATGTGGTCCCTTTGCTTAACTATTATCATTATCTTTTACTTTCAATCCTAGCCGTTGACTCGGACTTCATAGACACGTGTGCCTATTTGGGATCTTTTTAATTTAAATATATCATGGGTATAAATACCCAATTCAGTTTTCACCATTTCCTTTTTCTCTTCTCCTACCATTATCTCTATTGTTAAAAAATTCTTCGAGCTTTCCAACCGTTTTCTCAGTATCATGTCTTTCTTCGAGGAACTTTTTAGTCTTTCAGGTTAGGCTTTAATCTTTGCTTTCTTTCTATCATGAGTGATATAATCGACATTAAATCTGTACATACTCCAACGACTCTCGATGCCTTTTGTCATAAGTTTTATATTCCCGAGTGTATTCATCCGCAATTGCTTGGTCCTGGCAAAACGATCCATGAGAGTCTTGTTGGGAAGATCGGTGTTTATACCAGATTCTTCGAGTATGCGAACTTTCGCCTGCCTCTTTCTAGATTTCTTGTTGACATACTTGAGTACTTCCGTATCAACCTATCACAACTTTCTGTTATTGCAGCCGCAAAAATTTCTCACTTTGAAATCTTATGCCGCGTTTGTAATATTAAACCAACAGTTGGGTTGTTCCGTTATTTTTATGTTAATTCTAAAAACAAAGGTTGGATGTCTTTCAGTAAATGTTCTGATGGTTCCCCCGTGTGTTATACTAAAGTCCTAGATTCTTTAAAATATCGGAATGATCATTTCTTTTGGGTTGATGCGTTCGCTTGTCCGACTTCTTCGCTTGTTCGACTTCTTTTAAATGGCATGCCAACAAAACCGTTTTCAGAAATCCTCCTCCTAAACCAACTGAATTCAGCGCGGATGCCGTTGCCATCCTTGTTTCTCATCGGGCTCCCTTCCGAAAGTTTCCAGAACCTTTCCTTTGCTTGGTTGGGATGAGTCGATATTCCACTCTAGATGAGGATACTTATCCCAGGTTTCTTTATGATGACGACGAGGGTGGGTGTTTGTCGCTATGCATTATTTACTTTGTAGTTTTTGACTCCTCTTTTTAAATTATTTATTTCTTTATGTAGAGATGGATCTATTTGCCTTCATCCACCATCCGGATCCGACTAAAGTAAAGATCGCTAAGAGGGAGCGTGCTGAAGGGGAGATGAAATTGCTTGACTCTACCGTAGGGCATGTGGTTCCGCTCCTATCGGTCCCCCTTGTCCTGCTCGTGCCGAAAGTGAGTTAGAGGCTAGTGTGGACAAGTTATTTGACGAGGGTGACAGCACGGAGCAAGGGGATTCTACTATCGGTGGCGGTTATGGTGCTGAGATTGAACCGGTCACAGCTGTTGAGGATACTGTTGCTGAGAATGTGACTATGGAAAGGCCCAAAAGCCAATGTAAGAAAAGGTCAGCGGTTATGAATGCTAGTGGCCCTTCCCATCCTCCCAAGAAACTAAGGGAGGACCATGGAACTTCTAGTAGATTTGCCCTTGGTAGTAAGTCTCCGTCTGTTCTCAAAGAATTCTTGTTAAGCAGCATTCTGAATGCTGAGGTTGGTGTCACGGCTGTGGCCACCCTACCTTTAATTACTTCTTCAATATCTGCCACGCCGAAGCGTGAGGGTGGTGATCCCACTGACTTTGTTACCGGGCCTAATGTTCGTACCGTTGGTCCGGCTCAAAGGTTCGTTATCTCTTCAGATTCTTCTCATCATTCTACTACAAATGCTTCTGGAGCTGAAGTTGATTCTATTATCAGGTCTGATGTCCTTCCTCTATTGGTGACCGAGGCTGTGATTACCTCCCATGCTGTCAGTGCTCCTTCTATTCTGGTTCCGCAGGCGAAAACCAAGATTACTTCTCTGATTCATCCTTCTATATTTCATGGCTCTGGTTCCACGGAGACAGTGAGGCCAGATGTTGCGGGTCCTTCTTACTCTGTGAAACAAGGTCTTTCGATGGGCTCTCAAGAGTTGAATACTAAGACTCTCCATCAAGTTTTTGTTCCACAATGGAATGTGCTAAATAACTCTCTCTTAGATGATTCTGATGTTTCCCGAGAGTTCATTGATCACTTGGCCCCTTCCGCATTGTTCTATCAGATCCGTGAAATAGACTATCATCATTTGTTTACATAGTTTAATATGGGAACTACTCGTCAGGCTTGCCTAAATGCGGAAATTAGAATGCAGACCGAGTATTGTCTTAGTGAAAGGAGGAGGCTGGAATCGGAGTGTGAAAAACAATCTGATTTGTTAAAGGCCAGAGATAGTGAGATTGATAACCTGAAAGCTTAGCTATTGCTGAAGGAAGCTGAAGCCGCAGAGGCCACTCGCCTCCATATTCAGGTATCTGCTGTTGAAGCTGCGGAGAAGGTGCATGCTGACGAACTGAATGCTTTAAAATAGAAAAGTGTGGCTCTTGAGGATGAAAGGGATTCCCTTAATGGGAAAATCACAGAGCTCCAATTTTCACTTTCTGCCAAAGATCTTAAGCTTAAGGATGTGAATGTGATTGTGTCTTCCCTTAAGTCATAGAATGACGGCCTTGTGGATCAGGTATGTACCCTGACACTGGGATGCTTTATATATTTGTTTTTCTTTTCTCTTATATGTTTATACCCTTATTGTTGTAGGTGCATTCATTGGAAACTACATGCTCCCGCCTTCGTGATCAGGTTTCTGGGTATAAGCAGTTGAAGGAGCAGATTAAAGAATTCCAAGATGCTCAAATAAACATTGTTAACGATAAAGTGGCCAAGTTGGATGTCGATCTTCTGGAGATGGCTCTTCACATGGAGGAGAAGTTTTGTCCTCATCTTCTTACCACTATATCCGGCCGGAGGTGGCTTCTGACCCACGGCCTGAAGCTTGTTGTTAAGTGTTTAAATTCGCCAGAGTATCTTGCTGCACTAAGAGCAGCTATCAGCTATGCCATTGAGAAAGGAATGCAAAGTGAACTGAGGGCTGGTATTGACCATGGAAAAGAAGGTAGGAGTCTGGCAGATGTTGTTGCTTACGCGGAAGCGGATTTTAATTCTGCCCTGCAGAGGTTCTGCGAAGTGGATTTCCCTTTGCTTGCTGAACTAAGCTCCCACAAGGATGCAAGTGTTAAGGATATTATAAAACTACTATGCCTAGAAAGCCCTCTTGTTGATGCTCCTGGAATGAGCGATTTCTAGCCTGATTTTGAACAACTAATGCTCTCTATTCATTGTTCGGAAGATCAAGTAGTTCTTGGTGAAACTTCTTTGTCATTTGCCTTAAGTGTTGCCAACTCTTGGGCTAAAAGGATTAGGAAAAGTGTGGCGGAGCAACATTCATCTCTTGCTGACGCTATGGTTCCTTTGGTTGATCCTTTATCTGCGGAAAACCTAACAGGTGAAATAGATACTTCTGCCTGCGTGCCAACCACTGATGTGGTCATAACTGCTTTATCCATTACTTTTGCTTCCACAAGCTCTATTCCTCCTATTACTATAGATGATTATGAGATTGCAGACACAGATGGTCAGGAAGGTGCTCAGGTGAATGTTCAAGGGGATGCTGCTTCTTTCCCCACGGTTGAATTTGAGAAAGAAAATCTAGATACTATCCCTTAATCCTACCCAGCTGGGCCTACCTTGTAACGGTGCTTCCCGTCATTGGTTGAGCCCGTTGCGGTACTTCCTGGTTTTTTTTATTGTTATATACCACGACCGTATGTGGCCTTTTTGCAGCGGTTGTTTGTATGCAGACATTTTAGATTACATTCTTGTGTAACCGTTGTATAACACTTAACGTTTGTTGCCTTATGTTAGTATTTTTTTTGTTTTTGCTATCTTTTAATATTGTTGTTATACGTTCGCAGTGATAGTCTTTTTTGAATAGTTTTGGGTTATTCTCCCGGTACTGGGCTTGCAAACCTCTTATGTACATGAGTTAATTATTAGGCTGCTCATCCTTGTATTATGCGGAATAATAACTTGTGTTTGTGAGGTCTTGCCCCTTTGTGTGCGCGTCTTATTCACATATATAAATAACTTTGCAAAGTAAAAAATAATATTTTTAACATAAACTTATGAAGGTAGCTAGTCTTCACTTTTTTATTAAAATTTCAAAAGACATTACAAAAGATAAGATAAATTAAAGTGCAGTTCCCCCATTGCGGAGTCCGCATAGGTGAGGTGCTTACATTGCATGAACATAACATTTCTTAAGATTGCAATGTTCGTGGAAGTTGGTTTCCGTAACGGTCTCTTAATTTGTACGCGCACATGCCTAACGCTTTCGTTACCTCGTACGGTCCTTCCCATTTGGGGCCTAGCTTTCCTCCTTCTTCCGCACGACTTGCATCATTGTTATGGTACACGAGGTCTCCCGGCTTGAAGCTTGTGTTGCGGACCTTTGAGTTGTAGTATTTTTCCATTTTTTCTTTGCTTTTTACCTCGCGGATCGCTGCCTGTTCTCTCCTTTCCTCCAATAAGTCAAGATTAATTTCCAAGGCTTCATCATTTTACACCACATCCACTTTCGCTGTCCTTAGTGTGGGCATGCCAATTTCTGCTGGGATAACTGCTTCCGTTCCATATGTTAGTGAAAAAAGAGTGTCCCCGTTTCTAGATTTGATCATGGTGCGATGTGCCCATAGAACATGAGAGATTTCTTCCATCCAATTCTTGCTCCTTGCTTCTACCCTTGCCTTTATTCCTTCTCTCAAACTTCGGTTTACCCGTTCAACTAACCCATTTGCTTGCGGGTGCTTTACGGAAGCAAAACGTTGGCGGATACATAACTTTTCACACCAATCTTTAAATGGGTTATCTCAGAATTATTTTCCATTATCAGAGATTATTTCTCCTGGGAGCTCAAATCTGCAGACTATATTATCTCACACAAATTTTTTGACTTGGTTGCCCGTTATAGTTGCGACTGGTTTTACTTCAATCCACTTTGTGAAGTAGTCAATGGCTACTATCAAGAATTTGACTTTACCATGACCTTCCGGGAAAGGTCTGGCTATGTCAATTCCCTATTTGTAAAATGGCCATGAGGATGTGATTGGGGTCTGCTTTTGTTGTGGGTTTCTCGGGACCGGTTGGTGGACCTGACAGTCTTGGCACACTTTTATTAATATCCTTGCATCTTTGTGCATAGTAGGCCAATAATATCCAGTTCGTAAAGCTTTAGACACTACGGATCTTATGCATGCATGCATGCTACAAGATCCTTCGTGTATCTCCCTTAGAACATAATCTGCTTAAAGCGGTCCGACGCAACATAGCCAAGGTCTGAGGAAAGATTTCTTGTAAAGGACTCCCTTGATCATGACGAATCGCTGGGACTTGCATCGCACCGCTCTTGCCTTTTCCTTTTCCGAAGGGAGTATTTCTTCAGTGAGGTAATTATAGATTGAGTCATCCATGTGTCTCTTTCCTCCTCTACAACAGCTAGCACTTTCGCTACATATATGGACTTTTCACAAAGCTCTTTAACTAGGACATGTTTAGTTAGATGGGGGAAGCTGGTGGACGCATTTTTGCTTAAGGCATCTGCTTTTTTATTTTCACTTCTAGGCACCTGTTTAATTGAGAATTTCTTGAAGTTGTCAGAGACCATCTTTACTTTCTCTACCATTACAAGTTCCTTAGCTATGTAGGATCCGTTTACCTGATTAGCCACTAAATGGGAATCTACGCTTACTTGAAGATTTTTGACACCTATTTGTTCTGCAATACTTATACCGGATATTAAAGCTTCATACTCAGTTTCATTGTTAGTTGCATCGAATCTGAATCTCAAAGCATAAGTAAACTCTACTCCTTCCGGATCCGTAAATATCAAGCCAGCTCGGGAACCGTCTACACAGGATGACCCGTCCGTGAACAATGTCCATGGGTCCGAAAGTTTCTCCTCTACTTCTATGGGAGTGTCTGGGGAACCATCCTCTAGGTGTTCCACAATGAAGTCTGCCAATATTTGTCATTTGACTAATGTTCTTAGTCTATATTGTATGTCATATTCTCCCAACTCAATACCTTACTTTTGTAGTCTTCCTGCAACTTCTGGTCTGGACAACACTTGCTTGATTGGTTGGTCCGTGATGATGACAATTGTATATGCCTGAAAGTATCTTTTTAGCCGTTTACTTGCATGTACTATAACTAGTACCAACTTTTCCATTGGCGTGTAATTTATTTCTGGGCTTTGCAATGCGCGGCTAACAAAGTAGACTGACATTTGTTTCGCTTCTCTTTCCGTCATTAAAACTATGCTTACCGCTTCTTGCGCCGCCTCAAGGTACACAATCAGTTCATCTTTCTCCATCGGTACAGTTAGCGTCGGCAGCTCCGCTATTAGCTGCTTCATTTGTTTGAATGCAACTTCAGCTTCCGCAGTTTATGACATCAAATAACATCACTTTATTATATCATTTATCCCATCTGTTTTGCCCACTTTTATATAATTATTGCATGATTTGATACTTAATTGCTTTAAATTTGCTAAATGCAGTAATTCAGGAGTGTTTTGTGAAGACATGCTAAAAGGCGCATAATTTGGAGCTAAAACGAAGACATTTAAAGATTGTTGATTCTTAACTACATACGTCATATCCAACAAAAGAGATACGGCGTATCAGCGCCAAGACTTCACAAGAAATCGCGTTTGACTAATTCCCAATACGGCGTATTTGACTGATTCTATACGTCGTATCCATAAAGATAATTATTCGAAGATACGGTAATAAAAGTAAATTGAGAATGATATCACTGATTGATTGAGAACGTAGCGCGCACTCCAAGGAATCCAGCCATATACGCCGTATCGACCTTGCCAGATACGGCGTATCGAGTCTTTTTTAGACACTGTAAATAGAAGACTCAAAAATAAATTTTTAGTGTGCAATATCACATTCTATATACCATACTCATTAAAAGACAAATTTTAGAAGAGAAGATTAGCCGCTAAGGTCAAGCATTGATCACGAATCCATAGAAGACATCGTGTAATTTTTACTCTCTTAATCGTTCGATTTCAATTGTTTGATTACGCTTGTATAATTACAATGGTTGTGGCTAATACCCGAGAGTATTAGCCATCTTAATGAAAGTTTAATGTTTGGTTTGTTTTAAAATCGATTTCTTAATTAATCGTTGATTGTTTAAATTATGTTTATCACCTCATACTTGTTTATGTGTTTGAATATGCGACCTATCATTCAACTGGGTCTAGTGATACCTAAAAAGTAATCTAGATACCGGGATAGCTCTCCATATCGTGTTTTATATTACTGGACCAATATGATTGCAAATAACGTTCTGTCTTTGTCTTTGAATTATGAACTTAGTTGGACCGGTAGGTGACCCGTATATGTTTCAGCAATCATGCTCTTAATTAACTGATAAAGATTTGAATATTGGACTACCAGTATATAAAACACCGTCAAACAATAAGTGGGTAAAGTCCCATTGGGCTAGGGTTTTAATAGGATCACCACTACCTTGATTCCCTAAGATAGATTATAATTAAAATAAATGATGCTTTATGCGGATGCGTTAATTGTGACAGGATTAATCGTGTTTAGGTCTTAGGATGATGTCTCGCCTAAGTCTTAAGAATGATATGCCGCTTCGAGATAAGTAAATTATTGCATTAAAACAAACAAACCAACATTGAACTGGATTTAATATGGCTAATACAATTTTCTATCATTTGGCTTGTACCACTTTTCTATGTTTTGATTTTCTTCTTTTGTGTTTATTGTCTATTGAATTGATATTTGTCACCTCCAAACATGTGCTAGTCTCTCAGGCTGAAACCCCCATACCATTAGACAACGTATATAGCATAGGTTTAACCAGTAAATAGACTAATTAGAATAAATTAAAATACTGATAGAATATAGGATTAATGTTTCACTCTTAGTGTTCGACACCCTACTTACCACAAAACTCTATCTTGACCGGGTACACTGCCCGTTAAAGTGTTGTTTAGGTTTGTCGGCTATATATAAATATAAAACTTGATAATCAAATAATTGACCATACACGACAGCACATCAGCAGTCCATAGGAAATCACTTTTCTTTGTGCATTTTTTTCAATGTTTTGAAGAAAGGCAATGACTTTTCTGTTGATTTAGAGAGAAATCTGTTTAGGCTTGCTAGCTTTCCATTCAGCTTTTGCACGTCTTTTAGATACTTTAGGGATTGTAGGCTTAGTACGGCTTCCACCTTGTCCAGACATACCTTTATCCCCTTGGTATTTACCTTGTAGCCCAGGAACATGCCTTCCTCTATTTCGAAGGTACACTTTTAAGGATTTAACTTCATGTTTATTTCTCTTAGAGTTTTGAACGTCTCCTTAATGTCTCTTATTATTTCATGTTCTGTACGAGTTTTGATTACTAGGTCATCCATATACACCTCCAAATTTCTGCCAATATGTTTTTAAAATGCTTTATCTACCAGACGCTGGTAGGTCGCTCCGGCGTTCTTCAAGCCGAAAGGCATCTTGGAATAGTAGAATATCCCCTGACTTGTGATAAACGCTGTTTTCTCTTCATCCTCTTTGGTTATTTTTATTTGGTGATATCCCTTGTATGCATCTAAAAATGTCTTGAAGGGGTATCCGTAGAGGGATTCCACCTTCTAATCTATTTCGGGTAGCGGATAACCATCTTTGGGGCATGCCTTGTTTAGGTCTTTGAAGTCCACACACATTCTCCAGCTGTCATCATGTTTTTTCACCATTATTGGGTTCGACAACCAGCTATGATAATGAACTTCTTTCATTATGCCAGACTCTACTAATTTTTCCACATCCTCTTGTATTGCTTTGTTTCTTTATGGTGCTTGGCCTCTCTTCTTTTGCATGACTGGTGAACATCCTTCCCGTATGTTTTGTCTGTGTTCCGCTATATGTCGTGGAACTCCTGTCATATCCGTTGGCTTCCAAACAAATATACCAAGGTTGTGTCTGAGTAAGTCACACAATGCCTTCCGTCCCTCTTCTGTTAAAGTTGAACCTATCATAATTGTTTGCTCTTAGTACTCTGGATGAATGGCCACTTTTATTCTTTCTTTCGCGGTCTGAACGATATTGGAAGACTGTGCTTCCGGTCTAGAGACCATCGCGCATTCTAGTAGAATTATCCTGCTGCTCCGTAGAGTAAGTACTCCTATTGGGAGCGGGAATTTCAGCATTTCGTAAGCCGTTGATGGGACTACTTGAATTTTCCTCACTCTTGGTCTTCCTATGATTTTGTTGTATGGAGATGGTGACCTTACTATCATGAAATTCATCCATGTGGAAGTTGAATGCTCCGCATCCCCTATTTTTACTAGCAGCAATATCTGCCCCATTGGCCATATGACTTCTCTACTGAAACCAATGAGGGGTGTGGTGGCTGGAACCATCTGGTTCTTTACTTCCAGACGGAGCCTTTTGAAGCAATGCTCGTACAGTATTTCCGAAGATGATCCTCCATCCACATACATGCGGTGTATGAAGTGGCCTCCTATCTCCGCCTCGATGATCATGGGACCTTCCGTTCCGTCCTCCTTTCCTAAGGGAGGGAATGAAATTTCTGGATCCGGGGAGAAACTTTGTGTGATCCTCTACTTGGCTACCTTCTGCCACGGTTGGACCATCAAGATTTCCATAACCTTATCCTTGTCGGACGTCTCTTCTTTTTTTTCCGCCTTTGGCTGATCCTTTCCGCCTCCTTGCTTTATCTCCTTGATTAGGTGTGCCAGCTTTCTAGCTTTGATCATTTCCTCGATTTGTCTTTTCAGATGCATTCACTCATCAGTGTTGTGTACTACCTCTCCATGGAATTTGCAAAACTTATTGCTATTTCTTTTTTCTACATGAGTCATCATTGGTAAGGGAGCCTTGAACTTGCCTTTATCTAAAGCTAGGATCTCTCTCAGGGACTTTGTGAGGAGGGTGAATTTGTCACGCCTTCGCTCGGACCTTTGCTGGTTCCGGAAGTCTCCCATTCTGTTGAAATACTGCTTTCTCCTAGGTTCTTGTTGTTTCCATGTTGGAAGTGCCTTTTTTCGTGTTTGGTTGGAGGCTGCCACTTCTCCCATAAGGAACGCTGTGGTTACCCTCATCATTTCGTCCACCGACTTTGGGATGTTGTCATGTAGACGCTTAATGAGCTCAGGATTTGTAACTCCATGCATGAATCCGGAGATTCTCATGCATTCTGGAGCTCCTTTAACATGTCTACTTTCAGTCTTAAACCTTTGCACAAAATCTTTTGTGTACTCCCCTTCTCTCTGCTTTATATGGTGGATTTCTACTAGATCCTTGATGTACTTTTTCTGTTGAAGGAAGTTTGCTAGGAATGCTTTTTTTAAAATCATAATAGCTGTCTATGGATTCCGGAGGTAGGTCATCAAACCACACCCTAGCGGACCCAGTGAGTGTAGAGTTAAACATGTGGCACCATGTCGGCATTGCCCATCATTCTACCTTCGCAGCTCTTTGAAAGATTTTCAAGTGATCTTCTGGATCGTCACTCCCATCATACGTTTTAACGTTATTTGGCGTTCGGGTCTTTTTTAAAAGATCAAAGTAGTGGATGCGGGCCGTGAACGGATCTATCTCTTCACATACCCATGGCCGCGATAGATCATCATCTTCGATGCTTATCTTTTGTTTCTTTGATTTTGACTTCTAGTGTCCCCCTCCGTTGTCTTCACTCTCGGAGAGTGTTTCTGGCTTCCAGGAACATGTACTTTCCTGGTGATGTCTTTTGGGAACGGATTCCGTCCTTTCTGAGTAGTAACTCTGGTAACAGCTTTTCGAGTGTGCGGATACACTATTTCCTTTATCTCCCATCCTATTAAATACTCCTCTGTTTCTTCTTCCTTTTCCTCCCAGCCTGTGCCTTGGTGACTCGGACCTATCACGTCTTATCTTGGAAAAGACGCTAGCGAGCTCGGGACTTTCGGACATGCTCCAGGAGCGTCCGGTCCTTTGCCCCCTTTGGTGTTCTGCTCTTACATTTGGTGTTCTAGACTCGGAGTGTTGTGATACCTCTTGCACCTTTGAGTTTCTTCTGGAACATGTTCTGAAGTTCAGACGGGCTTTTATTTCCTTTAGCTTTTCCTGCTGCATCTTTTCTTGGTGAACTTTTTTAGCTATTAGTGGTAGCAACTGATGATAATGCTTATCACAGTAGTCCTAGAGGGCTGCGTCGGACGCAGGCTCATTCAGGTTTTTCGAGATCTGCTTATTCAGTGTTTCTCACGACAGACATGGGTGGGGTGAGATTGAGTTCCGCTAGTCCACTCATGGCAAGTATTTTATGAAACACAGTTATGTACTGGGTCCCACAGGTGGCGCCAACTTGTTAGTACAAAATATGTTACGAGATACAAGATGGGCTAAGATCGCTCGTTGGGTTGGACCTTCAAGCTCTCTTGAGGTTGGATCTTGTACTAAACCAAGTGATTAAAATGATTTCCTGCACAAATGAAGGTAAATCATTAGCCTTACCGTGGGGACGAATCCCACGATTAGACTCCAACGTGAGAGTAAGAAATCATGTTGTCAGAGAATGTCAGAGTATGTGTGTGTAAAAATGAGTTAGTACATTGTACCTTTAGGGTGTGTCAGAGGATTTCTTTTATAGGGGTCTAGTACTAGGGTTTTCTAGTATATTGCCTATAATCGTAACTGCTAGAGTGGGACCCCTGCCGGGCAAGGGTCCGCGATAATCGTGGCCTACAGAAGCGGCTTACAACCGATCCGCGTCCGTCTTGTTGTACTTGGGTTGTGCCAGCTTGACTCTGGGCTTAGTTTCGGCCTATTATGTTTGCTATTTGTTTGGTTGGGCTGAGGCCTATGTGAAATGGTACGGCCTAGGCCTAAAAGCCTGTTGTACCTCTTATACGTCATCAGTATACAATGATTTAGGAGAGTTAAAAGAATATTTCTGGTTTTATGGGTTACAAAATATTTTCGGGTCGGTTTTTTTTATAGGTTTATATTGGTTGTTCGAATTTGAGTCATCTTCTTTTGGCATTAAGCAAACAAGGTCGGAAGTAAAGCTTATATATTTTTTGTTACAAATTAAGTTTCGTGTGTTTTTCTCACTTGATCAACTCAAACTTAAATCAACGATAACATTTGAATAAGAAATTAATATAAAAATTTATACTAAATGAATTACATTATTACAATGTTACATCTATAAAGAAACAAACCCGAATGAGTAAAGACTAAGGGGGCGTTTGGTTCACAAATTTAAAAACCGTAGTTTTAAAATCTTGGGGTATTTTTAACCCAAGTGTTTCAAACCTTGGAGTTTATAATTCTAAATCATGTTTGGTTGACACAACACAAATAAAAAGATTGGACATGTAAATTGTTCATGTTCTTGAAAGGTGGAACTTTATTACATAGTTGTCTCAATTTCATGAATTGTTATTCAAAATTGCTTCCTATAAGCATTTGTTTATAGCTTTTGGTTTTAAAATTGGGCATTCATGCCGACTGACATCAACTATTCAAAATGGGAGATGATTTGCAGACTCCATAATTTGATTGACACACTCAAAAAATGTGTGTTATGCCTATTATACCCCTAATATTTGCACACTTTATTAAGTGATGTAGGGGCATAAATATCAAGATACATATAATTCGAGTGTGTCAATCAATTTATTGATATGCAAATCATTACTCATTCAAAATACCGCCAAAATGGTTGGCATTTGTGGTTTTAGTGGACCCACTTTATATTTTCTCTCTATCTCTCTCATCTTTATATCTCTCTCATATTTAATACCACTACATTTTTATTAAAAAATATATTTAATATAATTTTTCTCTCTCTTCAAAACCAACTCCAAATTTAAATCCTAAACCAAATTCAAATTCAAATCCAATTCCGTCTACAAACCAAACGGGCCCTAAGTTAGCAATAGATTAATTTCCCAATTTACTAACTCAAAAGATAAACTAATATTGAGAACAAATTCAGATGAATAAGGGTTCGTTTACTGTGGGGGATAAATTTATAGAAATATTTATTGTTTGGTTTGTGTTGTGGGGTTACGTAATAGTAACTCATACCCTTGTGAGAGGGTTTTGCCAAAAGTAACCAACACCTTTTACTTTACTGACATTACTTCTATATTTGTTGATTATTGTAATATTTTTTTGTTTTTGTTGACTTTGAAGTGATGTGTCACTCTCTTAATTCATATGATTTGTTTTTATAACTTTTATAAAGTTAAAATAATATATTAGTTTTATTTTTATATATTTAACTTTTATACATTAACATATAAAATTAATTTCTCTCACTTATATCAAATCCAAATTCAAATCTCGAATCTATATTTAAATCAAAATTCAAATCCTAATTCTAAACCCATCTACAAACCAAACGCGCTCTAAATTATCCAAATTTCAATTAAGTAAAAATCCTTATGGGTTGGGCTTGTAATAAATACTAGGCAATTCTCATTGGCCGTGTTAAACACGGCCCAAGAAAGTTTACGTTCATTTTTTAGGGTCAAAAAAGTGTTTGAAACAACGGGTTCTTGTTTTGAGGGTATTCAACATTTATTCAAGGTGTCTCACCTAAGTGATTTGGATTGAAGTTTCACCATAATCATAGATGTACAGTAAGATATGCATGTACTAATCTTAAAACGATAGACGTAAAATTAGTGGGTGAAATATTTGATTAGAGATGTATTTCCCACAAACTTTCTTCAAGAGAACCATTCACCTCAATGCAAATAGAATTTTGAAAGTAAAAACCATTTAAAATAGTTAAAACAAAAAGGGCACGGATTGTAAAATTTCAGCTAACACTTATTAAGGTTTTCCAACTCTAGCCCAACGAAACTTTAACTTCCATGAGAAAAATGTAACTATAATGAAAAGAAAAGTTTCGGAAAGGTCTTGTAATAGTATTTTTTTTTCTTATGCAAAAACTCACATTAGAAGATAGTACTCTTGATGGTCACTAAATATAACTCGACCAGTGATTTTTCAACAATTAAAAAAAATCACTTTTCTTCTTGTTTATGTTATGTTGGGTGTGGGTAAAAAATCTGTAAAAGCGTGAGGATTGAACTCTTGATCATTTGTGTAGAAGTACATTGAGTTAACCAGTTTGGCATAACGTTCAATTATGTGTTAGTTTCCTTAAGTTTAAGAATACAATATTTTATGATTGTATATATTCATAATGACAATGTATTGCATATGTGTAAAGTAAGATGTGTGTATATTGACCTCCATAAAAGACTATCTTAAAATTAGTGACTTAAGAAATTTATATTTTATTTTTATTTTTATTTTTAGTATCAGTGTGTAGAATTTCTACTTCTCATTGTACTTTGTATATAAAGATATTGATTTTTTTTTGTCTATCCTTAGCGCATCATCTATAACATGGAGCCTTTTAAAGATTATATTAATGGTATTGTCCTAAGAAATTGTTAGACTAACATGAAGGGACACAAATTAAACACTCTTTATGTTTATTTTTCTTTTGAGATAACGTAAAGTTTATTTTTGGTAGGGTTGTATGGTTGGCACGCCAGCTCTTTTTTATTTACTTTCCTAATAAACTAAAAGCTACTCCTAGTCAATGTGTTGTCTTTTCCATACCTTTTTACAATAATTTTAAAAAATCAAAACTATCACCTATCTTATAATATCTCCACGTTAATTAGATCTGAAAATTAAAACAACAACTATTTTCTTCCCAAATCAAATTTACAAACCACAAGCCTAATTGTTTTCCACTTTCTCTCTTCTACCCCATTATCCAAAAATCAAGAATCACCCAAGTTAAAACACGAAATTAGTAAATCACCACCGCCACCAGTGTAGACGACGCCGATGGTGGTAAAGTTAGACAGTGAATATGATGGTTTTAATTTCATTTTTAAAAGAACCCAAAATATATAACATTAATCACATAAATAAATTTGAATTCTAGATATGAGACAAGAATAAAAACTTTTAATTTCATAGTTAAGAGAGGGCAACTGATATGTGAGAAATCACATATCCTTTCTATATCAAAAATGTCCTTAAAATGATCAAAATGTGCAAAAATATGCTTGCATTTGAATATTTTGTTGTTTGTGAATGTGTAGGTACGGATATTGCAAAAATTACAAGAAAACAGTCAAAACCGGACAAACACGAACACGGGAACGGATAGAGTGCACAAGAGCCGGAAGTTTCTAGCAAAAGGTCATCAAAGGTCAACCCTTGGTCAACAATGGTCAACCCACAAAATGCCAAAACCCCCAAGATTCCCAAAAGACCCTTAATGTTAGATCATAATACAAAAATAGTCCCTCAACCCTAACACAGTTATCTCCTTTTTATTAAAGAGATAACGGTCGTTATCCCTTATATAAACCTAAAACCCTTTACTCAAGCCCATATAACCTTTGGCTCATTTTCTTTACACTGGGCCCAAGTCAACAACCACACCACCGGGTCAAATAATGATATAAAAAGAAAAGAAAAGAAGCGTGGGAAATACCATTTTTACTATTCATAATCGTTCTAAGCTAATTACCCTATCATAAACAAAGGGTAAATCCCAATAGACTATGTGGAACAAAGATTCGAGTGCCAAGTAATGAGTCAGCATCAAAATTGGTCATCAAAACTCTCTCATTGGCTAGAATTGTCAAGGGAATGTCACGTGGGATCCAAAGAAACACACTCAAAATGGGAATTTACACTAAAAACAAGCCAAAAGAAGCACAAGGCCTCTGACACAAGGAATGCCACACTGGAAATCCGTGTGCTCACTTAATGATCCAACGGTGAAGATTAAAGAGTCAATGATTGCAAGGAATGAAGGGTGATGATGAAGACCAATGGGAACGTGTTCACAAGGCCTAGAAGCATCCATTCTCTCCTATAAATACAGGACCTCCTTCACTCACAAGGAGCTATCTAGGAGTAGTTAGTTTTTAGCAGCTTAGTGTAGCTTTTAAATTTAGCAAATGTAATTTTTAATTTAATGTTTTAAGTCTTTGTAATCTCATTTTCAAGTTGTAATCAGTTTTTCGATTAATAAAAGTTAAGTTTACTCATAATTCAATTGTCTTTACTTTTATGCAAAATGCTTAAATAAGCTCTCTTTTGTTCACTTAAGCTCAATAAGCTCTTAAATCTACTAATAAGCTAGTTGTTTACTCAGTAAAGCCATCAAAGCTTTACTGAGCTTATACTACTTAAAATCCACTCTTAAATTTACCAAAGCTTTATTATGGAAGGGAAGTCAATAATAGAAGGACTTCCAAGACCCTACCAGCTTATCACTTGATAAGCTGGAGCTTGTTAATAGCTCATTTGAGCTTAATCTTAGCCTTGTTTAGAGCAATGGCTCATGTAAGTTTCTTCTTTACATTCTAGCTTAAATTTGTACTAATGGCTTTAATCTACTTCATCTGCTTATTGTATGCTTATTTGTAGTATAGATCTGCTTATTATTGCTTATTTTAGTCATTTAATGCTTAATATGTTCTTTAGTTAGCTTAGATTTTAATTTGCTTGCTATTTTATAAAATCTATCAAAAAAATCAAAAAATAGTAGCATAGTGTAGTTAGCTTATCATTACTGGCTTATTTGCTTAATTGTTTGTTTAAACTTGCTTAATAGGACTGTTTTAAGCTTATTAATATATGGTAATTGATAATTGTTCTTTAAATCTCATTATTATAAGCTTAATATGGATTTGAAGAAAATAAGGGGGGTGTTTGGCACAAGTAGTACTAACTCAGGTTAGCACTGCTTGAGTCCATTTGATTCCTTGAATTTGATTTAAAATTCATCATAAGGTTTATAAGTATATGACTTATAAGTTTAAAATGGATTAATCTAAGTTTTCAAAAGTTAGCTAGTAGATAAGTTGAATCTGTTAGAGTGTAAGTATAGAAGTTTATACATTTTAAGTTCAATTGGATTCTAGTTAAAGTTATAGCTTAATTTGCTCTTAGTCAAGTTTTTTTAGAGTGTAGAAACAATAATCTTTGCCTGCAATTGTTGGATTTAAATTTTGGTTTGTTCTTGTGTGCAAATTGCATTAGATAACATCTAGGACATTTAGCAGTTTTCAATCTTAAAAATCAGAGGTTTAATTTAGTTTTTAGGTCTTAATTTTTAGCATATAAGTAGTTCTTAGGTCATTAATCAACTTTTTCAAACTGCTTTTCAAAAATAAGCTCAATTGGTTATCTGTTTTTAGTTTCTAAATTCAGCATCTGACTTTTCTAAAATCAAAATTTACTCAGCATTCACTGAGTTAATATGCAATTTTCAAACAGGCTTTTACCTTGTTCATTTGAGTTTCAAAATGATTTTAAAAAGCTGTTCCAAGTAGCTTAGTGGTCAGGCTTTAAGGTGTTATAGCTCTTATAGCCTTAAGGATCTTTGAGCTTATTGAAAATTAAGCTCAAAGTCACCCTTAAGGACTGTCTTGGATTAGCAGTTTTCATTGAGTGCTTATTAGAAATTTATGGCTTATTGCTTTGGAATTTAGTTTAATTTTTTCTTTGTCTAGCTTATTAGGTTAGCTTTAATTAGCATCTAGCTTATTAAGGTTAGCTATAGCTTATTTTAGCTTTTCTTAAAAAATTCCAAAAACTCAAAAACAGTAGCAAATAGTTTTTTCATGTGGAATTTTTACTGCTTAATTGAGATTCAAAATGTCTTTTGCTTATTGATTTTAGTAGTGTTTTAGCTTAGATTTAAGTAGGTGTAGAGTTTTTTGCCATAAGAATCCAGTAGCTTATATAAAAATAAGCTCAAAGTTAGCTGTTTGATTGTTTGGTTTTTAGTTTTAAGAAAAGTGCTTAATCACCTTTTCAGCTTATTGACTGTTCTTTTAGCTTATTTTTGGTTCTTATTTGCTTATTAGGTTAGTTCTAGGATAGTCATAGCTTATTTAGACCTAGGGTAGCTTATTTCATATTTTAGCTTATTTAGTTTTGTTTCAAAGTAAAAAAAATGGGTAAGTGTAGATTGTCTGATTTTTAAGCTTTTTTTAGCTTATTAGTGACTTTTAGAAAAGTTGTTTTTACAAAAATAGCTTATTATAAGCTATTTTACAACTTTGCTTTTTAAGTTTTTTAAAAGAAAAAAAAGGGATACTAAGGAAGTCGGGGGTGAGCAAGACTTGAACCCCCGACCTCAACCTAGCATCAACCCTTTTATAAACCTCACACACACACACACTCCCTACCAACGTGCCCTGGGGTCTTTTTCGGTTTAGAATTGCAATATTAATCATTTATAGACGTTTTAGTTCTTTTAGCTTATTTGGAGTTTTTAGCTTATTTCACATCTTATTCAATAAGCTGTTTTCACCAGCTTATTTTTCTTAGATTCCTCACTGTTCAAGCTATTTTTGTAGTTTTTCTAGTTTTTTTATAAATAGTTTAGTATTTTAAAACATTTAATTTTGATAAAATCGTTTTTAATTCATAAAAAATTATAAAAAAGTCAAAAAAATATAATTCTTTTTTAAAAAATTTTCTTTTAACATTTAGAACCTAGGAAAATTAGATTTACTTTCGTAAGGTTAAAATTGAAAATTTTCGTTTTTTAAAGAACGGGATTGAATCCCGTTCACATTTTTAGTGTTTTCAAGCCCTAACCACCTTCGTTTTTGGTATAATTTTCTTAGTCCTAGCTTTTTAGTTAATTTAGACTTCTAAAAACCAAAAATATCATTTTAGGACTTAATTTTGTTAATTTAGAGTTTTTAGGTCACGTTTAAGATTCCTGGATTGCATTTTTAGTTAAAATTTACTTTCCCGTTTTGATTTCTCGTAGTTAGGTTTAATTGTCTCTTTATTTGTTCCCTATTAGGATTATAGAAAACAAATAATCTTCAAACCAATTCAAGTCATTGTCCAAATAACAAACGAGATCTCAATTTCATAAGTCTTTGGGAAAACGACCCGGTAATTACTTACCGGTTTCTTACGTGTGATATTTTTGTGTAGAAATTGCTACTAATCTTTGTCCTCAAGGATTTTAGTAATTTTCTTTATACTTTGATATTATTACCTATTAAATTAAACGATCAATTTTTTGCGCCGCTGCCGGGGAACTGTGATTAAGATTCCTCTGTTTTCAGTTTGTCGATCGTGATTTGGAGAACATTTCGTCTTCGAAAGTAACGCTTTTAAGAAAATAAAAAAAATTAAAATTATAAAAAGTAAAAAAATAATTTTCTTTTCTTTTTAATATAAGTAGAAGATTAATAAATAAGAAAAGTACAAAAATATTTGCTCTTCTGGATTTTTCGATTTTTCTTGTGAATTCATTGATATAAGAAATAAAAAAATTACAAAGTTGGTAAAAGAACACCAACAAATAATACTTTCAATTGAAGTATTATCCATCAATAAGTTCCCGAACCAAAGATTAATTTTTTTTACCGTTTGTGTCACTTACGAAAAAGGCGCACCTCTTTTGTAAAATTTATTTTACTTAAGAGAGTTACCCTAAGTTTGTTGATTATTCGGTAAACAAAAATATTTCCTTTTCTCATTTCTTTTATCATTTCATTTTGTTTAGTGCATGCGCACTAGAAATTCTAATTTTCCAAATAATTCAAACGTAACCATTCTGAGACGTCGAAATAAAGGACGTGCTCCAAACATAGTCGAACCCGAGCTTCGTACTATCATTGCACCAATGGCGGAACGTACAATGGAAGAGCTACTCCGTGCACCCACGGAAGGGTACGGAGAAGCTATCGTTTTACCAGAAATTAATGCGGATCATTTTGAGATTAAAACAAATTTGTTACAATTGGTTCAAGCAAACCCGTTTCACGGTTTAGAGAACGAAAATCCTCATGCTCATATCAATAGTTTCAAAAGGATTACATCGACTCTACGATTTAGGAATGTACCAAACGATGTGATTAAGCTAACGATGTTTCCATATTCACTCGAGGGGTCTGCTAAAACTTGGTACGAGAAAGAACCTCCTAATTCAATCTTGACTTGTGATGATCTCGTAACCAAATTCGTGAATCAATTTTTCCCTCCTTCGAAAACCACTCTCTTAAAGAATAAAATCTCTTGATTTACCTAAAAATTCAATGAGTTTTTTAGTGAAGCATGGGAACGATTTAAGGAAATGCTTAGAGCTTGTCCTCACCACGAATTTACGGAGTTAACCCAAGTTCATACCTTTTATAATGGTTTAAACGACAACGATCAAGACTCCTTAAATGCCGCGGCGGGTGGAAATCTTTTGAGTAAGACGACTAGAGAAGCTTTGAATATAATTGAAAACAAATCAAAAGTGCGTTATTCACGAAACAAACCAAATGCTTCTAGGATGAATACGACTTCTTGGGAAAATGTTAGTAAGACGGATGAGAGAATTGATAAGCTTGCGGATCAACTTTCAACCTTAGTCGAGATTGTTTCTACAAAAGTTGTCACTCCCTCTCCGGTTAAAGCGGTTGAGGAAACTTGCGTTACTTGTGGTGGTGCCCATTCTTGGTATAATTGTCCAACCACCGATAACAATCAAGCTAGTGTTTGTGCGGCTATGGGTACTTACAATCAAGTTGCCCCTCTGAACTAAATTAGTAATCAAATGGCACCACCAGGTTTTGCTCCGGTGCAAAAGAATGGTCAAAATAGGTTTAATCAAAATCAAGTTCAAGGGAATAATTTTAATCGGGGAAATAATTTTTATGGTATTCAAGGTTTTCAAGCTTAAAATAATCATGTTCTAAATCTTCAAAACCAAGGATTTCAAAACCAACCTTTTCAAGTGCCTAATAATCAAGTTCAACAAGAGTTTTCAAATGATTTTTCGAGTTACAAGAGAAATAACGATCAAATGATGAGAAACATGCAAAATCAAATCAACTCGTTGAAAGGAGACCTTAAGAATGAATGTCAAAACACGATAAAATCTCAACAAGCCGTCATGATGAATCAACAAACTACCTTTCAAAATAGTTTGCAAAACATGATATGTGGATTGTTTCAAAACCAAGCCTTAACTTCTGGTACTCTTCCGAGTAATACCATTCCAAACCCGAAGGGTGAGATTGTAACACCCTCAAATCTGAGTATGCAGCGGAATGTTAAATATCCGAGGCGTTACATTATTGGGCCAATAGCACAAGATCTGAGAACGACTACTAAACGTGTCGTTTGAAAAAGATACATTGGATTAACAAAATACTTGTTTGTTACATAAGCTCATGGCTTCAAATAGTTCAACATTAATAGATAAAGATTCCGGTTTATAACAATTGTCCCCAAAGTGTAATAAGACCCCAAATCTTAAGTGTTGACTCTTCAATTATTGACTCCCAATGTATCATCGCACCTCGTGCCTTATTGACCTGAAAAACATGCTTAAAACGTCAACATAAAGTTGGTGAATTCATAGGTTTATGTAAATCAATTGTAGGACCGCAAGATTTCCAAGTGCATGATTAAGCAACAAATGCAAACATCATAAAAAGTAATTACGTTTCCTAAGCTCATGACACCGAAGCTAGACATGTATGAATGCAAATATAAATTTGCCAACAGGTGTCCGTGAATGATGTGCTAACCCTGCAACATCCCAGATTCGACATGGTATGCGTTCGTTCCCAGTGATAGCTAATCACCCGAACGGGGATCGTCAATCCCTAATAGATCTATCCATAACATTCGCGCCCGCACAATGTAATTCCCAATCACATCTATGCAATTAACAGTTCATGATCATGGACAAAAAAGGGGTTATGGTAACTTAGGCAAACACGGTATTCATGGCATATAATGTAAACTTGCGTCCTGTTTGTAAAAACAAAGCATGTTATCACCCAAGATGTAATTCATTTATTAGATAATTGTAAAGCATGGGGCTTATGAACTCACCCTTAGCCGGTAGTTCGTGAATGATAAAAGTATCCAAGTAGGTAGTGGATCACACCGTTAAAGTACACTAAGGTAAGTCGGTCAAGTCTTAGTTTCACATTTAAAACTATGGATCTTTGTATAAAACTAACTAAATCCCATTTTATGTTTATATATACCGTGATCACTTGTGTAGTGATGCACTAGGTTATTGTATTTATACTTTCGATGGTTCTCGAGAAACGTGTGATCGTTATTTAATAAATAATATAATTTATTAACTTGTTATTAAACCCGTTCGATGTCCGAACATCTTACGGTTCGACCGACGTGTTAAGTGTTTTACTTATTCACTTTCATTTCACAAACGTATCCGTAGGTTTTTTAGTTGTTACACTTTAGTCCCTAGGTTTATAAAGTAATAACATTTACGCTTTAACTTTCTAGTTCCGAGAAAGTCATAACTGGTCCTTTAATTTATGAAATTTACAACTTCGGTCCTTATGGTTTTATAGTTGTTGAAAAGTAATGAGTTTTAATCTTATACTTTTTGGTTAATTACAATATCAGTCCCTGGGGTTATTGAAACACAAGGTATGATAAATTAAATCCCTTAGGTTTTGGTATTTTACGGTTTTTGTCCCCCGACTCGTAAAAATCGCATTTTTAACCCAATAACATCCCGACAAGTGGTATTTGGCCTTATTTGGTTCAAGTGAGCCAACCGAAACTAACTCGGCTTAATAATAAGCATTTTGAGCTTATTTTGGCTTAACGGGCCTTGGTGGGCCCGTTAAGGTTCGTTTAGGTTTTTAACGATCCGTGTTAGTTTTTATAAGTCCAAAATCCCTCGATAAGCCCATAGGGACTGTTAAGCTTATAATAAGCTCGTCGAGCTTATTGAAGCTTATTTAGAGCTTATTGGGCTTACGGGCCCAATGGCTCAACCCGAATAGGGTGATTAGTGTTTTAGACTTTTCCTAGTGCCTTTCCAACTTGCATTAAGCCGGAGCAAACTGTTTTCCTTTTTAGCTTATCCTAAATAAGCCAATAAGCCAATAAGCAAACTTAATGGGTCGGTCTTGGGCCCATTAAGGCCCGATAAGGTTCTAAAGGGTCTAGTTGGGTCCATTAAGGTCCATGAGGTTCATTTAGGCTCGATAAGCACCTTGGAGGTCGGTTAGCTTATTTAGCTTATTAGATAAGCTAATAAGCTCTCTGTTGGGCCTATTGGGCCCGAAAGTCACCCGAATAGGTCCTAGGAGTTAGGGCTTGGGCCATTACCCTCATGTGAGTCCATTAAGCATTACTAGGTTATTTACCATTTCTATTAAGTCTATCGATCTGTTTTAGTATTCTAGCTTATTCAAAATAAGCTAATAAGCTTTTGGTTGGGCCGGTTTGGGCCTGTTGAGGCCCAATAAAGGTTCGGTTGATTTTCATAGGAATACAAAGGGTCCATAGGGTTCTCAAGTCTATATTAAGCTCATTATGCCGCGTATAAGTACACGAATAAGCTGTCTAGCTTATTGTGGCTTATGAGCTCACATTGGGCTTGTGTTGGGCCCTCGGTAATAAGCTATGAGTTTGTTAAGGGTCCGAATAGTTTATTAATGTTTTAAATGGTTTCGTTAAATGGTATAGCACTAAAACGATGTGTTTAACGTGTTTTTCTTTTTTTACTCTTCTGTTGTGTTTGGACTAGTGTATACGTCGGAGATTCGCCATGCAAGCGTCCATAGGATTCGCGTATGGCATTTCTAAGGTCATCCTAACTCCGTTTATCATAAAAAGGTGTAGTGTAATTTCTTATATTTTCGTATATAGGGCTAAGTTTTCACGGTTGGAGACAAGCTTTAACTAGGAACGCAACATTAAATTCCTTGTCGCGTTAAGTCACGTGGTTCTCGCACCTTATTAGCCTCTTGCACCATACGAGTATAAAGTATACACGTATGGGTGCGTGCATTTCATAAATATCGTGGTCAAATGCCTAGAATTCAAAAGACAACTTAAAATACGAAGAGTATGAGTTTGAAACTTGACTTACAGGGGCCTAGCGTATAGATGGCGGTTTAGAAGAAAAACCCGACTCGTTTGCACCATTAAAGCTGTGTTGTAATCTTTACTTTGTAAAAAAAAAAAATTTAAGAAAAATTCCAAACTCCAAGTATGATATATACTTCTCTATATCCCTCTTATATGACGAATCTCAAACGCACCTTTGTCTCTTTGGTGGAAAATGTGAGGTCGAGTATGCTCGTTTTTTCTGGTAAAACCCGTTGTATGGAGGGAAACAAAGTAGGTTCTTGGCTGAGAGAAGTTTAAAGGTTTATGGAAATGTTTTATGTGAGTTGTGGATTGTGTATTTATGTCACTAGGGCTTGTTAACTTTCCTAGTCACGAATATCAAACTCTAAACCGAGCCTAAGAAGTGGTTTTGAGGTCATCTAGTTAATCACAATGTTTTTGTTTAAACAAATGAGTACATGTTATTAATTAGTAGAGAGCTGTAAAAGAATTTTGCTTAGCTAGAAAAATCTTATGATTGTTGTGTGGTTCTTGTTAACCGCAGACTTAGATGGACCAAGGAGCAAATGAGCAAAGTGGGTTTTAACCTTGGGGTAAAGGGACTTATGGTGGGACACATTTAGGACATGTCTTAATTGACTTAGGAGATGTACATGTTCCTTAAAGTAATCATTAGGAGATTTTGCGTGACATAAATAAATTCACCAAGGACGATTTTTGCTGCAAGTATTTTGCCCTAATTTCGGTTATTAGTGCCTATAACACAAGACTTGATTAAGTTTGGGTTTAGGCTTTTAAAGTGGGTATTGGTTTGAGTCTAGGTAAGTCTAGGTATTTTCGGGGTGCGTCCAAATGTATTTTATCGTTGAAACATAAACCCGTTTACGTAGACAAATAAAAATAAAATACGCGAGAGTACATAAATTATTCTCAAATTAATTAAATCCTTACTGGGTAGTATATAAACCTTAATTTATTTGGTGACGTTTACATTTCATTTGATTATTTTCTTAGTCTACGCGGTTAAGCTAAAAGTATAATATTAAAAAGTAAGCGCGCTCGGACTAAATAAATAGTGAATCGTTAATATAGTCGTACAATGGACATGAAAATTGGATAATTTACAGTCTCCACCCGTTAAAAGAGCTTTGTCCTCAAAGCTTAAGACCTTGTAGTAGATGACGAAGCCCGGTTTGTGAAGAGTTGTGGGTATTTTTGTTTGAACGAATCTTCACGTTCCCAGGTGAACTCAGGGCCCCGCCTAGAGTTCCAGCGAACCTTAACCGGAGGTATCCGCTCCGCTTCAAACGTTTGATCTCCGTTCCATTGATTTCAACGGGCTCTTCCACAAACTGGAGCTTATCGTCAACATGAATTCCTTCTTAACGAATGATACATGTTATCGGCATCACATTTCTTCAGGTTAGATTCATGGAAAGTATGGTGAACTCTGCTAAACTCTTGAAGGATGTTCTGCCTGTAGGCCAAACCTTTCCAACTTCTTAGCTAATAATGTGAAAGAGTCCGAGTACCTGGGTTTAGCTTTGCCCCGCTTACCGAACCGTACGACTCCTTTCCAGGGTGAGACCTTGAGCATAACTCTGTCTCCAACTTCGAACTCCATCGGCTTTCGCTTTCCTCGATAGGCGTTAAGTCTTTGTCGATCTTGTGCCGCTTGCAACCCTTTGTTTGATTAGGGATGATCTTTTCTGTTGTTTCTTGGATTAATTCTGGACCAGTCAGTTGGGTTCCTCAACCTCGGGCTAGCCTCTTTATTGGTGATGACCATTTTCGACCATACAAGTGCCTCTTAGGGGGCGGCCTTTTTGTAGCGTGATAACTGTTGTTATAAGAGAACTTCGACCAATGGCTAAGGCTTAAACCCAGCCCTTGCAAAATCGATCAGCAAGCACGTAGGCAAGTTCCACGGAGCGTTTGGATGGTCCTTCTGCTATGGCCGTCAGGTTTCTGGATGATACGCTCCTAGTGCTTCATGATTAATATCTGTACATAGCTTTTTGAAATGATCTCCAAGAAATTTGAAGTGATGATATTCCATCTCGATCACAGATATTTGAGGCAGGATTATCCTGTGTCTTGCCATACTATCCTGTTTAAGTCCAATCTTGCCAGTTTGTCCACCGGTTCATTTCCCGTATTGGTATGAAGTGAGCAGATTTTTGTATAAGTCGAATCCACAATCACCGAGATGGTGTCGGAAACCTGTTGTTATGTGTCGGACCTAGGAAGTTTGGTGATAAAATCCATTGTTATTATTATCCTCTTCCATCAGGAATTTCTGGTTGCACTAGCAATCTTGAGGCCTTTGGTAGTTCGGCCTTGACCTTGACATGTCTGGGCATTTGACTAACATACGTGCAATGTCAGCCTTCTGTTTTTGGCACCTAAATAACTTCTTCACATCTTGGTACATCTTCTCGAACCTGGGATGGATAGAATATTTCGACTTGTGGGATTCGGTTGAATAATCAAGATCTTAATGTCTCATTAGCAAGGTAATCCAACTACTGCTGTATTAAGCATTAGTATTCCATCGGCACGTGGGTTCAAGTCTTTCCTTGGGTATATCCTTCGGAATTCATCCTCCTAGTCTTCATTTACGATGTTGTCTCGGTTTCTGGGCTTTTTGATTCTGTGATTCTAATATCCGTTTTGCGGAAGATCCAAAACCAATTGTCATAACCAAGGCTCGAACCCGCAATGGCTCAATCCGTTCTTTACGGCTCAGCGCGTCGGCCACTACGTTTGCTTTCCCTGGGTGATAACGAATATCACAGTCGTAGTCACTCAGTAATTCTAGGCCAAACGGCGTGCTCATGTTCAAGCTCCTCTTTTGATCGTGTAGTGTTGTAGGACTATTTATGGTCGGTGACTACGGTGCATCTGGTTCCCATATGATAGTGTCTCCATAACTTTATGTGCAAACACTTACGTTCCAAGTTCTAAATCGTGAGTGGTTGTAGTTTCTTCTCGGTGAACTTTTAATGTCGTGAGGCACAGGCAATCCACCCTTCTCTCGCTGCATTAACACCGCACCTAAGCCTTTGTGTGACGCATCGCAGTATACCACAAAGTCTTCGCTCCCTCAGGTAAAGCCAGAATTGGGCACTGCACAACTTCTGCTATATCAACTGGAAAGCGTTCTTTCTTTTTCTACCCAATCAACTGATTCCTTTCTGAGTAAGTTTCGTCATTGACTTAGCAATATTCGAAAAATCCTTCAATGAACCTTCGATAGTACCAGCAAAAGACCTAGAAATTGGCGGATCTCCGTAGGTGTCTTTGGAGATGCCCAATCTTTGATAGACTCTATCTTGGCCGGGTCCACATGTATGCCTCTACTATCAATGACATGTCCGAGAAATTGTACTTCGGAATCAAAATTCACATTTGATAAAACTTATGCGTACAACTTCTCCTCCTTAGTTATTTCTAATAATTCGCTATTAAAGTGTTCTTTCATGCTCTCTTTGTCTTTTGAATAAATAAGTATATCTTCGATTGATGACAATTTACATAACTTATTCCAGTTGTTTGCACACTCGGTTTCATGAGGTTCCATGAATACCGCGGCGCGTTTGTCAGTTCGAATTGGCATAACCTGGAGCTCGTAATGACCGTTTTTTATTTTTATTTTTTTTAAAAAAACCGAGTTCGGAAATGCCGTCTTCTGGAATGTCTTGTTCTGGTACTTAAGTTTGGTGTTTCCCGGATCTCAGATTTATCTTCGAAAAATAAGGGAATCTGAAGTTGATCGAAAAAAATCGTCGATTTCTCGGGTAGTTGTGGGGTAACGATATTCTTCACATGTCAGCTTGTCTTAACTCGCGGTAGTCGATGCACTTACTGAACGATCCGTCCTTCTTTTTGACAAACAAGACTGGGGCTCCCCAAGGTGAGGAACTAGGCCTTATGAAAACCTTTGGTCAGAAATCTCTTGCAATTGCTCTGACAATTCCTTCATTTTCGGATGGGGCTAATCGATTATGGTTGCTCGAAGTTACCGGGTGCAGCTCTGGGTCTAAGTCGATTGAATTCCAACTGGTTCGAGCTGGAGGAAGACCTGGCAAGTCCTCGGGAAATACTTCAGGAAAATCTCGGACGATTGGTACGTCCTCTATTTGTTTCCTTTCCGACTTGTACCTCCTCTTCTTGGGGATATCTGTGCAAAAGACCTGGCATACTTGCCTGTACTCGTAAACTTTAGTAACATGAGATAAACTGTCAACCGAGGGTTCTCGCCCGTTGTTACTTTCGTTCCCGCAAAAAAGTCAATTTCATTCCCGTAGGAACTTGGAACATAGTTCTAATCGCATACGATCACCGCGTGACATCTTCTTAACCAGTCCATACCGATAATGACGTCGAAACTACCCAGTTCTACGGGCATTAGATCTATGTTGAACGGGATGGCCTGAAGAAATTAAGGTGCAACCTCGTATAATTGTGTCTATCTTGACTAATTTCCCATCGGCTAATTCGACATCATAAAAATTTTCTAGTGAAGTTGGGGCGATGTTTATCAAGGAACTAAATGCAGTGGATATAAAACTTCTATCGGCACCGGTGTCGAATAAGATAGATGCATAGTGATTATTTAAGAGGAACGTACCAGTGACGACATTTGCATCAGGGTTCCCTGGTGCTCTCCCCTACTTTTATGCATTCCCAACTGCATAAACCCATCCTTGTGCATTCCCATTTCCTCCATCTTTATTCTCAGCTTTGGGACAAGCTCTTTTGAAAGTAGTCCTGGTGCTCCGCAACTCAAAACATACCATTCCTTTGGGAGGCTGCCCCATTGCCCTTCTGAGTATTAGCAACATTTGTACTACCAGTACTCTTGCAATCGCGAGCAAAGTGCCCTATCTTGTTGCACTTGTGGCACCTCTGGGTGCACGGGCCATTGTGGTGGAGATGGCACTTGTTGCACTTGGGGCAGGGATCCAACCTATAAGGCCTTCCTTTCGCCTGTCCCCATGTTGTAGACCTTTTGCGACATTTTTGCCTTTGAAGGGTTGTTGTTGTTGGTGACCATGGTTGTTTCTGGATGAATCATCAGCCCTTCGTTGTGTCAGATTGCCTTTCGAGTAGTCAAGAGTTTCGGGCCATAAGTCATTGCCCACGATCAATAGTATCATCCAATGTCTTGGATTCTTTGCAGCTTTGACGGTTCACATAAATGTTGTCGGAAAGTCCATTACATTGGTACTTGTCAACTTTCCTCAGGCTCCTTTTATCTTCATTGGCAACTACTTGGTACTTATCAAGGTTAACTCTTGGAAATCGTCTCAGTGTATGCTGGAACATCGTTTCCCTTGACTTTCAGGTTCCACAGCTCAACCTCTAGTTTCTTGATTTCACCCTGCGGACAATACTTGTTTTATCGTCCATTTTTTCTTGAGCACTTCCAAGTCATGGCATTGCCTCTGACCTAAGGTTTCATAATCTGGGTCATTCCAACCAAGTCTAGAGCGGCACCTAACAGATTGCAGGTCGGCATACTTTTACTTGGTTCAAACAGCAAACACTGATATGGAAACTGACTCCATCTTTTCAATCCATTGAGTTAAACCGACCACGCCTTTAGCCCCCTTGAAGTGCAAAGGTTGGACTTCATGAAATCTGGCGTATATACAAGGACGCGCAAGTTTGTACGTTTCTTCAGTTTATCCGTGCGAACTATCTTGCACTCTCCATCTACATTGTTGGCATTTCGCAAAGTGAGTTTGGTCGATCATTGCTTGGATTGGATTCGGGAGTACATGTGTTTGGGTTGGTTGTTGTTGACAGGGGTATTTGGCCTCCTTGGTTGTAGGTGCCATGATTTGTCTAGATCACAAAAGACAAAACAGGAGGTTAGATAACTGAATACTATAATATATATATGAGATACATCAACACGAAGAGAAGTATATGGCACAAGATTACACATCTATTTCATTCATGAACGTTGAAAATTTTTACATGAAATAGTTGTCCTGAATACAGCATAGTACAATACAAAAGATCTAAGGCTATGCTAGGGGGTAAAAACCCCTAAGACTTGCATGCCTGTACAATGACCTAACAACAATACAATAAATACTAAATCACGAAATGTGACTATCGGCGTCCCAGAAGCTCCTGGTGATCTGGAATCTAGTCTCTGGTCATGGATGTTAGCTTCCTCCGTGCTCTCGCCAGTGATAACAGCCTCAGCCTGCATTTTCACTTAATATCTGCCTCATATCTATGTAAGGACTCGGTAAGTCTTACCATCTGGTCCTGAGCCTACGATCAGTCTCTCGATGCGTGCTAGATCAGTCTGCTGCATATGAAAGGGTGTCTCGTGTACCTGGATGTTGTCTCTGACTTGAGAGTACTTCTGCCCGTGTATGTATAGTTGTGTCTGTGTGCCTCGTAGATAGGTCTGTGTGCTTACAACATGATCGCGATGGTCTGAAGCTCCTGATGCGTTGCCTGACCCAACCCCTAATCGAACGAGCCCAAGCCTCTCGGGAAGCATTAGGCCTCTCACTCCTCCATTTTACTGTCTCTTGGAGAGTATCTATCCCCCATAAGTAAGTGACCCGCTGCGTGTTAAATCGACTCGCTGTCGATATACGAGACCTACCATCTCTGAGCCATCCTTTAGTAGGGGCTTACAAGTCGGTGATATCCCACTCATGGAGCTCTGCAAGCTCTATGACCTAGTGTTGACCTCTCCACGGTCATGGGTGCTATTCTCTGGGAATAGCCTCTGCTGATCTCTCATGTATCCCTAATCCCGTACCCAACCTCTCTAGTCTTCTGTCGTCTCTCCTCAGCATCTACCGTGCTGACAAACCCATAATCTATCCCTTGACCTCTGACAGGTCTAGCAGTGGAACTCTCTCCGATCTCATATCTGGAGCGTATAGTGGACAAATGCAACCTCTTGCGGGGAGGCTGCTCAGACTCGGGAATATCATCCCTACGATCAACAGGTGGTGGTATGGATAGAGATGGTGGTAGTGGTGGTAATGAAGGTGGTGGTAGTGCGGCAGTAACTGCATCAATGAGAGCCTGGGTGGATGCTATCCTGAGTGCCTGGTTTTGGGTTAGACACCCAGATGATGGTGGTAAAGGTGGTGAATGTGCAGGTGGAGCCATGCACCTAGCAAGGCGCTCCCCTGCAGAGGGTGGTGATAGTGAGATAGGTGGTGATGGTGATGGGGTAGTCATGGCCAGAAGTCTCTCAACCTCTGCCTCTGGTGGAAGGGATATGGAAGTCTGGGGTCGGATGGTAATCCTAGCCCCAATGGTAATGTCAGTGGAGGGTGGTGGTACAATAGGCTCTGTTCCCTCAGGTGGGGAAACAGGCTCATCAGCAGGTATGACGGTAGTAGAGTCAGCCGGAGCTAAGTGCTCCTCCTCCTCCTCGTCCTCCTCATCTTCCTCGTCCTCCTCATCCTCATCCCTGGCGTCATCCCTAGATGAATCGCCGTCATCATCATCTCCATCATCTCCTCTGTCCATAGGATAGTCAACCGGACCATCCTCTGTCTCATCATCCTCGTACCCCTCTGGATCCTCCTCGGGATCCGACTCAGTAATGTATCCAGGTGACTCAGCAGTAGGTGAATCAATAGGTGGTAATGGCTGTTCCTCAGCCGGAAACTCATGGTCATCCTCTAATGGTATATACTCGGGGTATACAGGCTCTGGTACGAAGTCAGGGTCATGTGCCTGTATGAACATGGGCTCACGCTCATCCTCATCCTGAGGAACTGGTAATATCTGTGGACCTAGTATGAAATCTGGTGACGGTGGGGCTACTGGCTGTAGCGGAAGTCCGTCGTATCCTAGTACGATAACCCGTGGAATGCCTCCCTCCGATATCTCCTCATAATCGGCTCCCCAGGGAGCTCTGTCGGGCTCAGAGTCGGAGTAGACGGAAGTGTAGGTGACATCTGACGTCGCAGAAGACATAGTTACTGCAAAAAGTAAAATAACTTATATAAGTATCTCTTATAAGAAAATTCGATATGATATGTAAGGCTTTAATAATAAAGTCCTTATAGTAATATACGTAATATCATTTATATACACGTATATTAATCAGGTAAGCACTTAGTACCCTACTAATGCTTAAGCAATGCATGTCATATAAACATATGTGCGCTAGAAGTAAACAAGTAATGCATGTATGTCCCTCACAAATCCCATTTGTGAAAACAGTTTTGAAAATGGTTATAGTCCAGACAAAAACTTTTGACCTGGTTCTCTATAACCTTGGTTTGTTTTAGCTTGTATACAATCTGTACACCTCAAATATCTGAGTTGCAGCGGAATGTTTGAATTCGAGGAGTTACATTATTGGAATAGCACAACTGAGAAACGACTACTTAATGTGTCGGTTTGAAAAGATACAGTGGATTAACAAAATACTTGTTTGTTACATAAGCTCATGGCTTCAATATAGTTCAACATTAATAGATAATGATTCCGGTTTATATAACAATGTCCCCAAGTGTAATAAGACCCAAATCTTTAACGTGTTGACTCTTCAATTATGACTCCATGTATCATCGCACCTTGTGCCTTATTGACCTTAGAAAAACATGCTTAAAACATCAACATAAAGTTGGTGAATTCATAGGTTGTGTTAAATAATGGTAGACAAGATTTCCAAGTGTATGATTTAGCAACAGATGCAAACATCATAAAAAGTAATTACGTTTCCTAAGCTCATGACACCGAAGCTAGACATGTATGAATGCAAATATAAATTGCCACAAATGTCCGTGAATGATGTGCTAACCCTGCAACATCCCAGATTCGACATGGTATGCGTTCGTTCCCGGTGATAGCTAATCACCCAAACGGGGATCGTCAATCCCTAATAGATCTATCCATAACATTCGCGCCCGCACAATGTAATCCCAATCACATGTTAATGCAATTACTGTTCTTGATCATGGACAAAAAGGGGTTATGGTAACTTAGGCAAACACGTAATCATGGCATAAAATGTACACTTGCGTCCAGTTTGTAAAACAAAGCATGTTATCACCCCAAGGATGTAAATCATTTAGATAATTGTAAAGCATGGGGCTATGAACTCACCTTAGCCGGTAGTTCGCTGAATGATAATAAGTATCCAAGTAGGTAGTGGATCACACCGTTAAGTACCTAAGTAAGTACGGTCAAGTCTTAGTTTACACATTTAAACTAAGGACTCATTGTATAAACTAATCCATTTTATGGTTTTTTATATACGTGATCCTAATTGTGTAGTGATGCTCTAGGTTATGGATTTATATTGATCGTTGGTTCTCGAGAAACGGGTGTGATCGTTTATTTAATATATATAATTATTAACTTGTTATTAAAACCCGTTTCGCATTCCGAAACATATGTCCGGTTCGACGACGTGTTAAGTTGTTAACTGATTACACTTTCTTTTCACAAAGTTATCCGTAGGTGTTTTTCGTTGTGACACTTTAGTCCCTAGGTTTATAAGTAATAACATTTTACGCTTTTGACTTTCTAGTTCCGAGAAAGTCATAACTGGTCCTTTAATTTACGAAATTTACAACTTCGGTCCTTATGGTTTTATAGTTGTTGAAAAGTAATGAGTTTTAATCTTATACTTTTCGGTTAATAGACTATTTCAACAATGGTCCCTGGAGTTGTTGTAATTTGGAAATTAACAAACTAACCCTTTAAGTTTCGGTATTTACGGTTTTAGTCCCTCGACTCGTAAAAATCGCATTTTCTACTCAATTAGGTCCCAACGAGTGGCATTTCTCTTCGTTAAGTTCGTTTAAGTTTATGAAAGTGTTTCGATTGAAAAAAATAAGCTCATCGAGCTTATTTTGGCTTAACGGGCCTTATTGGGCCCGTTAAGGTCCGTTAGGCTTATTAAGGGTCCGTTATAGTTTTTATAAGTCTAAATGTTTACAATAAGTTCGCGTGGGTTGGTTTAGCTTTAAATAAGCTCGGGGAGCTTATTGTGGCTTCTTTCGAGCTTATTGGGCTTATGGGCCCGAAAGCTTTACTCGAATAGAACCTTAATGGTTTCCTTAGGCAATTTAGCTTATTTCCGATTTGTATTTAGCCGAAACAAGCTGTTCTCCCTTCAGCTTATCCCAAATAAGCCAATAAGCTAATAAGCCTCTCTATTGGGCCGGTCTTGGGCCCGTTAAGGCCCGATAGGGTTTTAAGTAGCCTAGTTGGGTCCATTAGGGTCCGTTAAGCTTATTTAGATGTAATAAGCACTTGGGGGGTCGGTTTGCTTATTTAGCTTATCCGATAAGCTAATAAGCAAACTGTTGGGCCTATTGGGCCCGTAAGTCTACTAGCTTGGCCCGAGATGCCTTTTAGGGTCTTTAGGCTTTTACTAGATCATGTTTAACTTGAATTAAGCCCCAATAATCTATGTCCTTTTCCAGCTTATTCGAAATAAGCTGATGAGCTACTTATTGGGCCGGCTTGGGTTTTGTTAAGGCCCGATAAGGGTTCAAAGGTGTTCCAAGAAATACAAGGGGTTTGTTTAGGTTCTTATGTCGGTATTAAGCTTATTTAAGTTGCATAAGCACACGAATAAGCCGTTTAGGCTTATCGTGGCTTATGAGCTCGTATTGGGCTTGTGTCGGGCTAGCGTAACGGGTCACGGGTCCCTTGAGGCCCGTTGTTTCTCCTAGTCATTTTTATAGTTACTTGAAAGGCTCTAGTGACAACATGCCGTGTGTTCGACTTGTGTACACGTCGGGTTTGCCATGCAAGCGTCCATTAGGATCGCGTATGCATTCCTAAGTCATCCTAACCCGTTTACCATAAAAGTTTACGTGTACATTTCTTATATTTTCGTATATAGGGCACGTTATTCATGTTGGAGACCAAGCTTTCACCTTGGACGCAACATTAAATTCCTTATCGCGTTAAGTCACATGGTTCTCACACCTTATTAGCCTCTTGCACCATACGAGTATAAAGCGTACACGTATGGGTGCGTGCATTTCATAAATATCGTGGTCAAATGCCTAGAATTCAAAAGACAACTTAAAATACGAAGAGTATGAGTTTGAAACTTGACTTACAAGGGTCCTAGCGTATTTGTGGCGCGTTTAGAAGAAAAACCCGACTCGTTTGCACCTTAACCGCGTGAAATCCCAAACTCCAAGTATCGTATACTTCTCTTATCCCCTTATATGCGATCTTAAACGCACCTTGTGTCCTTAGGAGGAAAGTGTGGGTCGAGTATGGCTCGTTTTTCTTGTAACCCGATAGTATGGAGGGAAAACAAAGTGGTTCTTGGCTTGAGAGAGTTTAAAGGTTTGTGGAAATGTATTATGTGAGTTGTGGATGTGTATTTATAGGCACTAGGCCTTGTTAACCTTCCTAGTCACGAAAATCAAACTAAACCGAGCCCTAAGAAGTGGTTTTGAGGACATTTAGTTAATCTCACATGGTTTTAAGTATACCACCTTAGTACATGTTTTAATGAGTTAGAAATGTACAAGATCCTTGCTTAGCTAGCAAATCTTATGTTTTGGTGTTCTTTTCTTGTTAGGTCGCGGCACAAAGAGAGCAAGAGAAGCAATGTGGTTATTATCCATTGTGTCAAGTGTCATTAGGGGACCATTAGGACACAACTTAATTGCCTAGAATATGTACATGTACTTTTAGATTTATTAGGGAGATTTGCTAGTAATTAAATCACCAAGGACGATTTTTATGCAAGTTTACTTGCCCAATTTCGGCATTAAGGTGATATAAACACAAGACTTGATTAAGTTTTGTGTTTAGGCTTTTAAAGTGGGTATTGGTTTGAGTCTAGGTATGTCTAGGTATTTCCGGGGTGCGTCTAAATGTATTTTATCGCGAAACGTAACCCTTTTACGTGACCAATAAAAATAAAATACGCAAAGTACATAATTATTGTTAACATAATTATTCCTTACTTGGTTGATGTAAACCTTAATTTATTTGGTGACCGTTTACATTCATTGATTATTTCTAGTCTACGCGGTTTAGCTTAAAAGTAAACACTAAAAGTAAACGCGTATCGGACTAAAATAAATAGTGATCATTAATATAGTCGTACAATGACACGAAAATGAGAAATGTTACAGTCTCCACCCGTTAAAAGAGCTTTGTCCTCAAAGCTTAAGACCTTGTAGTAGATGACGAAGCCCGGTTTGTGAAGAGTTGTGGGTATTTTTGTTTGAACGAATCTTCACGTTCCCAGGTGAACTCAGGGCCCCGCCTAGAGTTCCAGCGAACCTTAACCAGTGGTATCCGGCTCCGCTTCAATCGTCAACTTTCAGAAAAGTCCATAAATGGTCCCTAAGCCTAAATGGGCCTCACCTGGATTCATAAGCCCAAACCCTAGCCCATTCACTCTTTTTTATAAACCACAAGGACTGAAATTGCAATTTACAAAAATCTTTTACACTAACACCTTTATAAACCTCCACAAGGACCATTTGTGCCACTTTTCCAATGTTTAAAACGATTTTACCTTAAAACAGTTAAAACAAGCGGGAAAACCCAAACACTATTCACCCATTGTTCCCAGTTTTCACCATAAGTAAATCAAGGGGCAAATGGAAATCAAAGGGTACGACAGTAAATTCAAAAGCTCCTTAACACAAATGAAGGGTCAAATCAGTCCTTATCAAGGGATTACTTAACCTCACTCAAGCTCTAGGCCAAGTCAGCTATGGAGAAAGCACACTTAGTGGTGGGATTTGGTGCTAAACTACTCAGCAAACTAACACAAGCGTCACATCATGGATTGCCAGCTTGGCAATCCATGTGAATCCCAAGATTGATCAAACGGCCACAAATCATTCTCAAATGATTGGATATATGGAAGGTGGTGATTTAAAGGAGCGGGGGAATGACTCAGACTCCTAGAAGCTTCAGCTTGGCACTATAAATAGGCTCTCACCTCACACACACAATCATCTAGTTTTTTAGTAGCTTTTAGTTTAGCTTAATTTCGTATTTTTTTAATGTAATTTTCCTTAAATGTTTTGTAATCTACTTTTTAAGTAATGTAATCAGTTTCTTTTATTAATGAAATTCAGTTTAAAGCTCTTTAAATCTCACTTTTAAGCTCTCATTTAAACTCTCAATTATTAAGCTATTGTTACTAATAAGCTCCTATAAGCTCAACAGCTCTCATAAGTCTTTAAGCTTATGATTTGAGCTTAACTCAACCTTAATCATACTTGAATCAAATTACCAGCTTAAATTACCTTAACTTGTGGAAGAAAGCTTTTGGAAGGGGAGCTTAAAATGGATGAGCTCCCAAGGACTTAAACTAGCTTATTCACATGAATAAGCTAGAGCTTGTAGCTGTTATTTTAGTATTAGCTTCTGTTTAGCTGAAGTTTAAAGTAAGTTTCCTTTTAAATTCTTATGTCTTTAAATTCTAGCTTATATAGTAGTTAAAGTGCTTATTAGTTGGCTTCTTGCTTATTTTGATTATCAGCTTTTCTTAGTGCTTAATTTCTTTGTTTACTTGTGATTATTATCTCACAATTATAAACTAGCATCTGTTTCCCAACTTTATATTTATAGTAATAGATTTCTAATTCATCATAAAAAATACATAAAAACATAAAAACAACCAAAAATAGTAGTATAAACTTCGAGAATTTTTTAAAGTTTGTTAGCTAGAATCAGTTATTAATTCTGTTAATTATGCTTATAGTTAACTATTAAATAACTGGCTAGTGATAAATTGTCCATAGATTTCAGTTTCCTAAGCTTTTCAACAACTGACAATCAGTAAAGGATTTGGCATAAACCACTTTTGACCTCAAAAAGGCCCAAAGTGACTTGGTTTGAACTAAGAAAGTTGTGTCAAGTCATAGAGATTAGTTAAAAATGGGAGTTTACAAAGTAAGTGAAATTTGATCAAATAGGAAGTAAAATTTTGTGTTTAGCACCAGGATACTTAGTAAGTATTGGATTTATAGCTTAATATTGTACTGAGCTCTTTGAGCTTTTTGTTAGTTGTGATTGCATTTTGTTGAAAACACTCACTTAAGGTGGTTTATTGTAGCTTACTTACCCCTTAGGTAACCTCACTATTGTTTGCACTTGTGCAAAGTGCAATCAGCAGGAACCAAAGTTGTTCTTCTTGACGACCATCTACTTAAAAAAGGGGTATTTATAAGGTAAAAGTAGCCGTTGGAATTTAAAATTTGAATACGGAATTTAAAATTAAAATACTGAATTTAAAATTACAATACAGAATTTAAAAATGCAATAATAATGAAAAACATTACATAATAATGTTAAGGTAATGCATTAACCACTGCCACTTCCAGGAACCGTATCCTTACGGAAAACCTTAACCACGATTCTCATTGTAATGTTAATGTAATGCATTGATGGTTTAGGAGAAAAAACTAAAACATTAGCAAGTATCAAAACAGCTCCTACAATAATATCATTTCCATAACCACCCTCACCAATGACATTGTGATGTATTGTTCCAGGTATTGTACCTGAGAGATCTTTCATAGTCAATGTGAGATCGCCAATCATATTCGAAGAACAAGACTTGACTATTGCAACAACTTGGTCAAGTTTCCCATTCTTCAAAAAATTCTTGATGTCTCCTAAACACCCACTCACAGTGCCACCATTAGCATTCACATAGTCAGTGGCGCTAACCCACGGCCCACTCTTAAAATCCTCATCCTCACCCACATCCTCAACAACTATCTTCATATACTCATGTGTAGACATTACAGCCCCATCCAAACCAAATAGAATATCCAATTATTTAAGCAGCTTGGCTGCTTGAACAATACCCGCAGGACCAGGTATTATCCTAACTGGATTTTGGGTTGAGGGAGATGTTTCAACACGTGTGCTACTAGAAGGACACGAAACGGGTGTTAATCGGAGACCGGAATCATCTATATCAAGAATGAGTTCCCATTGATCATTTTCATTATTGAGATTGGAATCCATTTGAGAGAGTTGGATAAGAAGTTGTGTGAGAAAATAAATGATGGTAAAGGGATATTTATAAGAGAAAAGTAACCGTTGAAATTTAAAAATGTGTGTATAAAAAATGTGGGGTTAATTGCCTAAAAATGTATTATACTTGCCACTTTTTGTCATTGTATGTAGACAACTATTTTTTTTGCCATTGTGTCGCTCAACTTTTTTTGCCATTGTGTCGCTCAACTTTTGAATTATACAACTAAAAATATATAAATACTAATACATTTCGAGCTTCGGCATGGCCATCACCCGAAAACATATTAGTGTACTCAAGTAGTCAAGTATGTCGAGCTTCGGCATTGCCATCACCCGTTATACTCAATCCATTAAATCTTCCAAAAAATCTTCTACATCTACGTGTTCAATATCTAAGTCTTCAAACTCACCTTCATCTAATTCGGTATTCGGAGGTGATATCCCTAATTCAACTTCTTCTCTTGCTATAGTTTCTTCAACGTCTTCTAATATCGGACCTTCCAACGATGTTTCATGTTGTACCCTATCTACTCCGTCCAAATAATCTTTCAAACATACACATACTTCCACGGATTCGGGGGTTAGTCTTGACCTTCTTTCCGATATAATTCTACCGCTAATAGAAAAGGCCGATTCGGAAGCTACCGTCGAAGCTTGGACCGTTAATAAGTCACGAGCCATAGCGGATAAAATTGGAAATTGGATTTCCCTTTCTTTTCACCAAGCCAAAATGTCAAAGTTTGTAAACTCTTCGGGCCTTAAAGTTATTAAAAAGTTTGTAGCCATATATTGTCCCAACTCGCTTGTTGGGGCCGATGTTCGTTGATGCTTTGTAGCGTCTTCAAATAAACTATTATAAAGGTTTATATTAATGTCACTTGCCATTCGGGACGATCCGGCCCGCATTTGATCAACAATTGGGTTTTGTATTTGACCATATTTTGTTGCATAAATTCCAAATAATTTTTTAAAGTTATCGTTAAATATAAAAATTTGGGAGTTTATATAGTTGGGGTCGGGGTTGTCAGCGTCTAACCCAAAGGATAAGTCTAAATTGTTCATTATTCTTGTTATTAAAAGTTCTACGCCTCCAACATTTAAACATGGATTAAGTGCGGCGGAACAAGTAAAAACCAAAGGTAAATTAGCAAAATATTTTACAAATTTCTTTTTTATAACTTTAACCATTCTTCTAAACATTTGACTAGGTGAGGTTTTTAATTCGTCTAATTTTTCCGTCATAGCATAAATTTGATTTAAAACTAATGAGCTAGTTGGGTAATAAACACCCGATAATATAGTTGTTGCCACTTTAAAAACTTGTAAAAAAATAGTTAAATCATTTAGTAAATCCCAATCTTGGTCGCTTATCGAAACGGACTTATTTCTATTAACAAGTGTTTCATTAAAAGCGTTTAAAGTCTCACGTTGTCGTAATATATTTTCAAACATCATGCAAGTAGAATTCCACCTAGTATTATTATCATAGCAAGGTCCTAGGGGTTCTTCACCACATTGTTTACGAAAACGTCTATAGTTCATTTGTCGTTCGTTACTCGAACTATATATAGTTACTAATAAACCCCTAAATTTCATCCTTAAACTATCACATATTTTTAATGCCGCTTGCACGGATAAATTTATAACATGAGCAACACAACGGGAATGAAAAAAAAGACCATCTAAAACGGGTTTTATACGTAATTTTAACAAATCCATAGCTCTAGTATTATTGGATGCATTATCTAGTGAAATCGTAAAAACTTTATCATCTAAATTATATTCAATTAAAGTGTCATGTAAAATTTTTCTTAAATTAGATCCCGTATGAGGATAACCAAATAGTTTAAAAGCAATTGTCCGTTTCATTAATAACCAAGATTCGGGATTAAACCAATGAGCCGTAACGGCTAAATAAGAATTTGCCGTACCATGTGGTGCGGTCCAAGTATCCGTAGTTATAGAAACACCATATTTATAATCACGAAAACCATCAATAATATCTTTTTTAGCCGTTTCCCATAATTTAAAAGCATCACTTCTAAGAGTAGTACGACTTACATGTTGATACCGCGGTTGTAGCCTCCTTTTGATGATCTCCGTAAGCTTGACGTTGTCGAAGTGGTTGAATGGAAGCGCTTGTTGAATGACAAACTTCGTAAAATCAAGTCGAACCGCATCATTATCAAATATAAAAACTTGACCATCCGCACCAATAGTACCTTGTGACGTATCATTTTGGCTAACCGCACTACAACCGCTCTTATGAGTCCTTAGTGTAGTGTTAGACGTGGGGTTATAAAATTTCGAACATTTCTTGCAACGCGCCTTTTCCACCCCATCAATCATAACACACAAATCGTAATTAGACCAAACATCTCCTTTTCTCGTAGTTGGTCTAATTTGCACAACATCATCATTTGTGTAAACTTTTCGTACATGGCTAGTAGAAACGGAGGGATTAGTGGAAGCTTGTTGTGATTGTGAGTTTTCCATTATAGAGGGATTAGAGAAATTAGAGAGATTAAAGAGAGATTAGTGAGTGTTTTTGATGTGTTTTCAACCCCAACTCATTACATGTATTTATACTACCAATCCATGGCTTAAAATCATCAAAAAAATAAAAAAAAACAAAAAAACGGGTATAAACGGCTAGATGACCGTTTGAATTTTTTTTTTAAAGAAAATTTTTTTAAAAAAACAACCTGGACTCTTTAAAACCGGTTTTTTTAAAAAAAGTAAATAACGGCTAGTGTTAGACACGTTTTTTTTAAACCGGTTAAAAACCGGTTTTTTTTAACGGCTATATAAAAAAAATTGACAATAAAAAAAAAAATAAAAACCGGTTAAAACCGGTTATTTTAAAATACCTGATATACCGGTTTAACACTTGTAAAAGCTCGGCATAAGTTCTATTACTAATATGGTTTCGTATATTTAGATTGAAAGTTTATTGCTAATATATTCGTAAGTCATTTTAAGCGGAAAAACCTCGAAGTTTTGCAATATAGACACTTTACAGTCCAATGGACTCCAATGGACTCATGGTATAGTAGTAGAGGTGGCAATCGAGTCGTGTTCGGGCTTATCTGTTTGTATTTACGGGTTGACGGGTTATTATAACTTCAATCCAAACACGACTCATTTATTAATCGTGTCAAGAAACTTAACTTTAACCCAGACCTACATAATGCATGTAACCCGTTTGTGATCCGTTTAACTTGAATAAATAAATAGGTCAAGCGATCAATAAGTTAGTGGTTTGTAGATTTAATTAATTTAAATGCAGAATTAATATAATGATATAAAAAATGATAAACATAACATACAAATGATTATACGATAATCTCAATAATATATGGGTTATGATTGTAATTCACTCATATTAAGTAAATAACAAAACATATTTAATTCAAATCCAACATAAAATCAAGTAATATATTTTATTTTTTGAAGCTTATATATATTTAAACGGGTTCACGTGTTGACCTGTTTAATACTTACTCAACCCACAAATGACCTATTTATTAAACGGGTTAGACGGGAAGACCCGTTTTCGACCAAACCTGTTTATCCTCAACCCAAATTTGTTTAACTTCGTATCGAGTTCGTGTCGTTTATCGTGTCGTGTCGAGAATTGTCACCCCTACCGTAAAGGTTGTGCATAAGCAGATATCTTATAAATTTACCACAGGTGACAATATTTTGTTAAGGAATATGGTGTTTTGGGGCAAACGATTGTGGGAAAGTTATAATGTTCGTGTGCTTTGAGTGACATGTTTTTGTAATAATCTAGACTCAAACTGGTTAAAGTCATTTTCTTTTATGGTCACTTCAGGGTTGTTTTCAATACGTTTCAACCAACCTATATGACCATTTAATAAGCGGGTCAAAATTTGCCATGTCTAATTGAAACCCGGCATAATTTATTCATTTTCTGGCATTACCTGCTTGAATGATCTTCCGTCATTAGTTCCATCATGGCATCACCACACATCAATTTTATCCTTTCAAAGGATTTAATGACGTCCACTTAGTGCTACAATTGCAATACCTGATATATGCAAGTCATTATTAAAACATACTAATAATCGAATAAAAAACATTGTCGTTGCGAAGTTAGTATTAACTACTATCATATACTATATGAAACTCTAATCAAGCGGTTGAAACCATAAATCGTATACATGTAGAAGAAACGCAAAAACATGTTCCATGACAAGTAGAATTTGCTGATAACCTGGATATGTTGCGAATTTAGTATCAACTATCCTATAGTAATAGTATATACAAAATTCTAATTTTGTAAATTAACTGATGTAATGCTAAATGACATTATTAGCAAGAAAGCAGAAAGCTTAACAGGTGCATACCAACAAAGTAAAAGGTTACGAAGCCGGTTTGCACAATAAACAACCCAGGGACGGAGCCATGTATGTCCTAAGATGGGCCATGACCAACCCAATGAGTACATGACTACATGGTAATACACAGGGCCGTCTCGTGAAATTTGAAAACCCTGTGTCATAACTTCAAAATAAACCCTTCGACATTGGATGTCGAAGTAACTATAAAATTTGCAAACAATAGTTTCACACTACATTACTTATTGGAATCAATCAAATAACATCTTACTAATTTTATTCTATGTTTAAATTAATAATTTTTTTTTCTAGATGTTAATCACTAACTTTCAAACACCACAATGTTACAACAATTTTTTAAGGTATGATGGACTAATGGTTTACTAATTTATTTCTAATACATATCATACCTATAAAAGTTTTTTCCAAGGCATATTCCGAACAAAAGATAGTCACTTCTCTCAAGTAGGGCTGAGCAAAGCTTATTCGGTTCGGTTTTCGGTTTTGGATATGTAATTCGGTTTATTCGGGTCGGTTCGGTTCGGCTCAAACCCGACATTTAGTCGGTTCGAACTACTAAATCGAACCGAACCGAGTTTATTCGGTTCGGTTTCGGTTTATATAGGGTTCAATCGGTTCGGTTTTCGGTTTGCAAAAATCCATTAATCGGTTTCGAGTCGCTTTCGGTTTTAGTCGGTTCGGGTCGGTTATGACCCGATGCTCACCCCTACTCTGAAGGTTTAATTGCTTAAATTCCCGCTTAAGAGTTTTGAATAAAAATATTACATAAAGATATGGGTTACAACAACGTTATATATAGCGTGAGGCTTGACGTGGCGGCATGACTAAGCCTCACGCCTTAGGAGCCATGGCGAGTCATGACGTTTTTTAAGGCGTGACTTAAAGCGGCACAAAATATGAAAATATTTATAAATTTATGTATACATATCATATTTGAAATATATCGAGTTTACAAAAAGTGTCATACATAAGGAATAAAGTTAAGAAACTATCTTTGTATGTAATCTTTTTCAAACCTATATAAAAAACGATTTTTATCGAAATTGAATTCAAAAAAGCCTCTACGCATCATGTATTATCGCGCTTTATCACGTTTTATCACTTTTCATCTCACGTCACGCCGTAAGCATACGCCTTGGTCTATTGCGTAGCGTGAAGGTCACACCTCGCGTTTTTGTGAGGCCTTAGCGGCGCCATGACGGGCCTTTTAGAACCATGGGTTACAATGAATTAAAAAGGCAAGAATTATAGTTAAAAAATAATACAAGTAAAAAAACAAAACAAAACATTGCCCCATACACAACCACTATGGGTTATCTTCTTCATAAACACGCAGCTTTATTTTCCTCCATTAAGTAGGCTCGAGCTTCTTTTCTTTCTACTACATTTATCTTCCATGTTCATTCTAAATCATATGTCGACCATGCTAAATCCTCTTAAAATGAGTTTATACTTATACCAAAGTTTTAAAAATTGGAGGCCTCTAAAAAATAGAGGCCCTGTGTGGTCGCCTATTAGGGGTGGCAATTCGGTTCGGGTTCGGGTTAGCGGGTTCGGGTTGGCAGGTTGGCGGGTCAGAAAACCTCAACCCGAACCTGACCCATTTAAATAATCGGGTCAGCTATGTCAACCCTAACCTGTTTACACATAACCCGAACCTGACCCATTTAACCCGTATATATACTTGGGTTGGCGGGTTAAATAGGTTACACGAGTTGAATAGGTTAAACGGGTTTCGGGTTGACCCATTTAACCGTTTTATATACAAAAGTTGGCATATTGCACGGGTTAAACAGGTTAAACGAGTTTGCGGGTCGACCCGTTTAAACCATATAACACATGTAATAAAATATAAATAATTTTTAATTTTAGAAAAAAAATCTTAAACGGGTTGGTGGGTCAACCCGCTTAATTTATTCCCAACCCGAACCTAACCTGTTTAATAAACGGGTCAGATGAGTCGAACCCAAACTGACCCGAATCTATTAGACTCAACCCGAACTGTTAAATTTTCGTGCCGGTTTCAGGTCGGGGTTTCGTGTCGGAGTAGAATTTGCCACCCATATCGCCTATGCCACACATCCTCAAATCCGGGCCCGGTAATACAATTTATAAAAGTTCGATGGTCATCTATTAAACAATATTTACCGCACAACACTAACCACTTTACTATATCTTAATCAATTTACACCTACAATTCTACATCCACCATTTATATGTAACTCTCTTTATATGTAACTCTCTGACATTTCCTTTATTAATTTTTTAAAAAAGAGAATAAATTACATATTTCGTCCCTATGGTTTATCCAAAATTACATGTTTCGTCCCTATTTGATTTGAATTACATAGATAATTCTTAATTTTCAAACTAATTGCATCGATGGTCTTTATTTTTCAAAATAGGGACTAATTGTGTAATAAATTTGTTTGAAATTTGTTACACAGATAGTCTTTATTTTCTAAAATATGGACTATCAACGAAACATGTTTGATAAAATAGGGATTACTTATGTAATTAAAATCGAATAGGGACGAAACATGTAATTTTGGGTAAACCACATGGACGAAACATATAATTTATCCTAAAAAAATAAACTTGCTGCAAGTATGTATGACTGTTTAGGGTTTAGTGGTTTACTAATTTAGTGTTTTAGTAAGTTATAACTTGTTTATGTTGTGGCCTACGCGGTCAAAAAATCATGACTCCGTCACTAAAACAACCCAACTCCTCATCTCATTTTGCACCTCTGCTCTCAACTCCCATCACTAAACTTCAAACACAACTTCAACAAAAATGCCTCGAAAATCACAACTTCACCAATTGAAACTCCTAAATCCTTGATAGTTTATAGAACGACGTATAAAACATATTTTAAATATGAAAAACAAGTATTTCCTTTTCAATCATCTAAATATTATTTGAATTAATTAAAGAAATATAAAGTGTTAAACAAAATTAACACTTAATTGAATGACAATAAAACTACTCTCAGACCCAAGCAAACTTAAACACATAAATAAGTTTGCAAGAGAACTTATGAGGTCTCTGATGAGATAAGAGACTTATTGTAAGTTCTAAGAGTAAATGCAATACAATAAATGAATAAATACAAACAATTATAACGTAGTGATTAGCATTTACTCTCGACCAATGTTCTTTGTTATAGTGAGTACGAGAATGTCACTTAGTGTAGTTGTTGAGATGTGTCGACAATCAATTGAATAGGGATGAGTAAAAGAACCAAAGAACAGGACCGAAACCGAGAACTGGACCAGAACCAAGGAGAACCGAACTGGACCAGAACCATAAGTTCCGGTTCTAGTTCTTGAGTTTGATATTTTTTGTTCTCGGTTCGGTTCGGTTCGGTTCCACCGGTTCTCAGTTCCGAAACCAAATACCCAATATTTCTAAAATCATGTAATTTTTTTATTTCTCATAATTAAATCATGCGTACTATAAAAAAAACCCCACTAGCATACTTTTAGAAAAACCAAGCCAAACACTCAAAAACCCTAATCTTTAATCTATTGAAACATAAACAACTATCATCATTATCAAAGCATCCGAAGCGGCATTTAGTACGGGTGGACCCCTATAGAACTCGCGTGTCAACGCCGAATGTGGAAGCTTTGATTTGCACCAAGATCGGGTGAGAAAATCGAGATCGCAAATTAATTGGGATGATGTTGAAGATCTTATTAAAGACGTTGAGATTGTGAAAGATATGGAAGAACAATTAGAGAAACTAACCGAAAGAGATAAAGAGAAACAAACAGTGGAAATATAAACGGTTCTAGTTATTTTTTTGGACAAAATTTGAAGTTATTGTATTTTGTTTTTCGGATTGTTAAGCAATTATTGAACCTGTGAAACTAGAGAATGATTGTTTATTTGAGCTTATGCTTTAGTTGTTAAATGTTATTGCTTTTAACGTAAATGGTTCCAAATGCTTAAAATATACACTTTTGTGCGCTTTTTATTGGCTTGATTCATTAGTGCATGATGTTTTTTTTTTCTTTTAGAAAATCGGTTCCTATCCGGATAGACCCAAAGAACCGGAACTGAACCAGAACCGGAACCGAAAAATATATTGGTTTGGTTCTCGTTCCTACTTTTTTCCCCTCAAAATTTGGTTCTCGGATCCAACGGTCCGTTTCAGTTCCAAACCGGTACTAGACCCATGCTCATCCTAACAAGCGAACAAGTTACAAATTTCATTTAAAGCTTTCATTATTGAAAACCTACCAAACAAGCTTATAGTGAACATGTCTGTCAGTTATTCATGTACTTTTTCACCAACACGATAATATCATTGGATTTTTATCAAAAGCAATTTATCCCTACTCTTTTGCATTCTTAAAAATTCCGCTTAAACGCTATGAGTGTTTTCAAGCTAGCTCCCCTAAGACGCTGAAAGGTGAAAGGGCTTATAGGGTATAACAACCCCTGATGAAATAATGCCTTCAGCTAGTTCCATCTACACACAGCTACATCCGTATAATCAGACAGCGAGTATTTCATCAAGAAATATTCTACTTACTTAATATATCTTTGACTTGACCTTCCCTAAATTGCTCACTGAGAATTCTTGGAGGTACGTCAACGAGTCCCTTCGTGATTATTAATTATATTCCAGTTCCTTGAAGAAACAGAGCAACTGCTTGGCATTAGGTGGTACCTCATACCTTTGATGTTGTTCATGGTTTGCAGTTGGGAGTCACAACACGGTGCAAAGGTTATTTGCGGTTAGATCAAAAAGATAATTTTCAATATCTCTTCAGATAGTTGTAGGTTTGGTGTATTCCACTTGGTGGATGCCGTACAAGAATTATTAAATGTAGAATCATGTATGTTGTAGATGTGAGTGAGAGTACGTGGAAACATAATGATTCCTAGAATTTTCATCAAACATGGGGTGGTCCAGATGACATTTTATGGGATAAACAGGAAGTTGGATGATTTATTTCTATGAATTGATCTTACTGAGAGTTTGATCATTTGGAATTGGGAAAACTATGTCTATTTAACCAATTTTTATTGCTCAAAAAGATCGACCTGAATAATGAACCCGTTAGGGTGTAGATTGTTAAGATATATAAAAAGTGTTATATTCATAAGAATTGATCTTTGTAATAAACAGATAGTTTTAGTATTTAAAGCATTGTAATAAATCTAATTGGACCTAAGTTAGGAAATTAGCCAAATTAGATAATAGTTAAGTAGATTAGAAAAAATCAGAGTGGACTATAAATACTAAAGAAGACAAAGAAGTAATGGATTTCTTCGAAGAAGATATTAAGGAACGCTTGAAGCTTAGAAGGCAGATGAGGAGATGGGAAAACCATGTCAATGAAAGGATCAATTCTAAAGCTGGATAGAAGATATCCTGAATAATCCACGATATGGGGAGATTATTAGAAATATAAAATGAGTTTTTATGTATTCATAAGAAATTTGATCTTTAGTAATAAACAATTATTATGATACCCGCGCATCTCTGCGGGAAACGTTTTTGATTACATATATTTGGTAAAAATAAAATTATCAAACTTTTCAAAGTAATATCATCACAAACACACTACTGCAATACTACAAATGTGAAAAAAATGCAAAAGTTAGTTCAAGCTGAATTTGTCATTTGGGGCCAGTTTTAATATAAACACATCTATGATTCATACATGGTTGGCTCAGCATGCCTCTAGATCATCTATAAATGCTGTGTCACACTTAGTTTCAAGCATCCTATAATGCCGTGCACAACCAAGTATGGAACCTATCGGACTAGAATGTCATTAAGTATGTGTATCTCCAACAACAGTTATCCAAATTGTTATTGCTTCTATTTCGTTTGCGGTTTCCCTGCCGCGAAAAATGCTTTTCAAAAGCTCTGTCGGGGTCAATTTTTGTCTGTAAGAAAAAAACAATTTATTTGCTGTTATACCAAAGTTGGTATTATGTCTATGCCTATCATGTGCAAATGATTGTGTACTGTATATAGACACCTTCATACTTCTAATGTAGTGTGCCAGTGTCAGCGACTAGCACCTATTACAAATATGTTATATTAAAAGCGACGATAAGAGTAACAGAAATATTCATAACCAAAAAGTCAGATCCTAGTCTGTGCAAAAATCTACTTAACATAATACCGGGTATATACAATCTGTTAGAGTCGACATCTTACAAATTGGCTGATACGTTATAAGATGGTTATTTCTTATTCTGATTATACAATACGTAGTAAATGCCCGTAGTCCTCAGTTACCTAACAAACTTGCTGACAGTTTCTGATTATAAGCAAGCAAGCTTGTAAAAGGATTGGGTTACTTCAGTACATGATATAGAGACCAATAATCTTTTTGCTCCTAATTTAAAAACCTTTTTCTGTGCAAGCCAATTTACTATATTATGTCCCGGAAAAACACACAAAAGCAAATTAAAATTCAGTTGGTGGCCTGCAAATAATATAAGAATCCCTTACTTGTGATTGTCTCAATGCCTTGCTAGAAATTCCAGAGCACCTTTAGTTGGCATGTACACTGCATTGACTGGATTGGTAAAATAGAGTGGTAGATATAATAAACTTCTATTAGTCACTTCCAAAAAAAGCAAAACAAATAACGACCAAAATGTTGAGGCATTTCATTCTGCAAGCCAAAAATAGGAATGCGTTACTGAACCTTTAATATTATATACTGCCTAGTTTCTACAAAAATTCTAAACAGTAAAAGAGTAGAACTATGAGAGTGAGCATCTCATAAAACCAATAAAAACACCAATTAACCTTAAGTCTTTTGGTGAAAAAATAATCGCCTTAATCTGGTTACCATCTAAGGTTCATCAAGTAAGGGAGCCTTCCATTGTAACAATCACTCCACAAAGAAATGAATCAAAGCTTCATTGCATTAAGAGTATCATGTACACCTCGTTTCTGTACATGCTGGCTGCCTTCTCGCTCCACAACTCATTTGAAGAACTTACCAGTTACCAACCATGTCTACGATTGCATTTGCCTTCTCGTTCTTGTACTCGTCGGTTGCCTTCTCGTTCCCTACAATAAAGACCACTCATGAGTTTAATACACCATCAGTATATTACCATACACATTATCATACAATCAGATCAAAAATCTATCCTTTTAGTTATTGGATCTTATTGTAGAGCTCTTCCATATTTTTAGCTCCTTCGTTGAATCTGATCTTAAGATCAAAAACATCGCCTGTAGGAATCAATGTTATGTAATATCATACATAAAAAAGAATACTTTTTATATGAACATTTATATATTAGTTACTGTAACTATGCTTACATGGCCTAAAGTAGTGGTCAAATTTAAAAGTTTCTCAAACGCAACTTTTTGATTTTACTATGACTTCACCCATCTATTTGAACATTCAACTAGACAACTAAAATTTCATGACGGTTCCCCAAAATATTGGAACATGCCTGTTGACAGAAAGTAAGTTTATGTTGTCATCAAAATGCGTACAAAAAGTAAGTTCTGATAAAAAAATTCAGGAAAATATTAATGTTTAATTATTAACTATTTTTTAATAACATTTGATAACAGCTACTGTAATACTGATGTATAGATATAATGAAAAATAGTTTAAAAGGTTCGTCCTTTTAGAAGATTTTATGATTTTTAGAGATATTTGGATTTCATACTTTTGATCATGTTAAGTTAAACACAACGTTTAATCATGTTTGGATGCTTTTTATGTGGCTGTTATCAGAAGAAATATGTCAACAATATCTGGCTACTATCATTTCATGGGAATACAACGTGATACCCGAACATGTATCCAAATAACTATCTTCACGTGATAGATGAATTATATAAGCGTATATTTACTTATCATAAGTAGAAACAGAATAGGATATTGGATAGGGAATTAAGATCGAGTAGTACCGTACCCAACGCGTGTTAGCCATATAAGTTTGCTTCACTGCATCGTCAAATTGTTATACCAAAGGGGAACGCATGCACATTCTCTCTGCTCCAATTTGCATACGGATTGCATTTCGATCGGGTCGAAATAAGAAAAATCTGCTATCTTCTCCCTTAAAGGCCTTTGTACCTTCGAAAAGTCCATATAAAAAGCCAATCTTTTGATAGTCAGCTATTTAATCTTGGGTATATTTAGACTAAAAATATATACTACACAGTCGGGCATAATTCAACATTGGCATAATCGCTTAATCGGCCTCGTTGAGAAGCTACGTTCTGTGTGCATTTAGCGTGTACATGTAATGGGTAAATATAATCTTAGATATTAGTACATACAGGAGACCGAAACTACTCAAAAGGAAAAATGATATATTGTCTTCATATATAGTGCATACAAAATAAATATGGCTCAAGTAGCTTGGAAACTACGTATATGGGTTAGCTAAAGGTAGTTTACACACTAAGGGCAATGTAGTCAATTTTCCGTGCCCAACATCATCTTCTGTTTGCATATGTTCAATCCATAGCTAACACAGTTTGATACTTTTGACTGGAGGTAACATTGCTCTGGGCAGGGGCAGTATGTTGTCATCAATAGCATCTAACCCATATTAGTACAGTACATAATCCATCCACACCGTACGACAGCCCCACAATCATCCACCTAACCAACCCACCATTTCAGCCCACCCATTTCAGCCCACCCAAACACACCCATTTCAACACCAATCGCACTTATTTAAGCACTCAAACCCACCCATTTCAACCCCCATTTCAGCAAAAAAACACACTGATTTCATAGCTCCCTTTTCAGCAACCAAATACAGCGTTAATTTGGTTGTTTGAGTTTATGTTTTTTTCCTTCTCAAAATGTCAAATTGACCTTGCACCGCGTGCAACTATAATCCACCAAACATTTCTTAATAATGAATGTTTAAAGTGTCGGCGCATGTTTACCTCTTTATCGAGCAGTCTCGAGAAATCCTTGAGAACATATCTGCTTTTAAGTCCCATGGCCTCAATCTGTCAAGAATACTGCTCTACTTTTTCTACTTTCTTCTTCATGTGCTTGATGATCAAGGCCATTTCCATCCTTTATCTTTAAATATTTTAGATTAGATGGTGTTTAAAAAACATAATGTCATTGTTCCTTTCTAGCAACATTTTTACATGCTGCTTCGAGCATAAGCTGCTGGATTTTCTGATAAGTTTGTTTGCCAGCATCTAAGGCTTCAACATCTCTTGTCTTGAGTACTCTACACAAACATGGTTATAATACTCAATGAAAGCAAATCCATGATTCCGCAACATAATATTCTAGCCAATTAGTATCCGAACATTTAGCAGCTCTACAGATTTAACGTTAGGTCTTCATATCACTAATACATGCTTTTTCACTAATACACAATAACTCATACATTAACTAACAATTCATGTACATTGTGAAAAGAATAGGAGTATAACCTTAGATCACAAAGTAAATCATCATGGCTGCAATCGGCCTCTGCCCCCGCTTTGTTACTCCAACCCAAATCAACATCACTCTGTATACATCACAATCACCCTCCTACTCTAATGAATACACACATCATAAAAGCAGCTTAATTGCATATAAGACCAAAAATTAAAAAGAAAACCCAAGTTTTAATTTTTTTCATACCTGGTTCTTAATTCCTCAGTAAATGTGTCCATCATAACGGGATGATCAACCTGCAAACAATTTAAGTAAGTTGATAGACGCGTAGAATAAGCTAATCCAAACACCCCTTTAACATCAGCTCGTCTCTCTCAACCTTCAACAATTCATGTTACATTTGTCTATAAGCCTCTAAGATGAAATCGTTTCCACAATATACATGAGTTTCTAGGTTCCAACAGTATACTCGAGTTTAAAAAGTATCAATGTCTGAAGTTTTCCGTTATCACAACTAAATATATTAGGAAAGAAAATAGGAGAGCCAACCTCAGCTACCTGCATTGGTTTTGCTGCTTAGGGGTCTCGAGGGTCTTTACGGGTTCTACACTTGCCTCTGCTGCAAACTGCAAACCTTCCATCAAATCGGAAACTGAATAAACAAACATCGTCATCTTAAACCATCAATCGACACAAAAAACATTTACATTTCTAGTTTTCGATATAAAAAAACATTACTTTTCGATACTATAAGCATCTAAAACTTCTAAAACCACTGAAGCTATGAGGCCATTATTAGAAAACCGGTTTCCTATCATATAGTGCTATGAATAAACAATATTGTTGATCAACTCGATGTATTAAAACTCGCCTAGACTCTAACAATATAAAATTAACATCTCATCATATCTACTAACACAAATTAAGCAAGAATTAAAAAGGTGGTTTTATTACCTGATATTGAGCATTTGAGCATGACAATCTTGATAAACCCTAATTCGAGTTATGACTGAGTTCACCATCACTCCTGCAATATTAAAGAATACACACTTTTTACAAAAAAAAAATTAATCAAGAAAATAACCACATATATTCTCATACTTGCCATACCCGTTTCAGTCGCCTTAAAATATCAAATGCCTATAGCATCCCACAATCCAAGATAGCATAACAATTAACAAACAAAATTTAAGATCTATAAACTCAAAACTGTAAATTAACATGAAAGAAGTTAAGATGAAAAATAGTTAAACCTGTTTGTAAAAAAGTTGTGCTTACTTATTGGTATCTTTAATCCTGCCATTGCTAGTGAACCATCGGTAATGGTTGACTGTTCGCCGCCGCCCATCTTTCTCGATGATTAAATCTGCTATGCTGTCGGATTCATTTGTGGTGGTGGTGACTGGATCAAAACGCTATAGGAGAAAAAGAGGGAGGCGGAGGTGTTGTGTGTGGGGTTTTAGTTGTTTTATATGTGCTTTTGGGGAAGAACACGTATGTATACACGTGTTTCATTACCAAGTTATCAATCTATTACTGTAAGCATTAAAATATTAGAATCATTGTTCATATAACTATAAGTTGATTAAAATATAATATATAAAGTATTATTATATTATGTTACTGTAGCTATGTGAGTGAACACTGTAGCTTTTGTGAGAGAAATTTTTTGGAGAAACAGATATATTTATAATATCCAATTTGACGGTGATTAACCAACATTAGTAACTTTACACTGTGTTCCCGACTTATATTTTTGAAAGAAGAGAAAAGAAGTTGGAAGAAATCAAAATTTAAGAAGAGAAAAGAAAAGAGATGGAGAGAAAATTTGATTCACTTTATCTCCAAAATCTTCTTGTAAAAAAAGTGGGATGATTTGGAGAGAAAATAAATAAGGAAACTTATAATTAATAAAATTACCTTAATGCCCTAACATATAAAATAAATTTTTTATACAACAAATGTTATACTTGTAAAATCATTAGTTTTTCTTTCTTTTCTCTTTAACTTAGGAACTAACTTGAGAACACAAAATAAAAAGTTACATTTCATTCATCTGCTCTTATTTTCTTCCCATTTTTATCCCTTTTTTTTCAAACTCAACCCAGGAACAGAGATATCAAACGATGATTTATGCATGGATGGAAGGAGGCACTTGGCTGCCGGTGGAAGTGATTTTAGGTTACGATGTGTATTTTTCTTTTTTAGAGTGTCGTTTTCTAATACTTGCATTTGTGGCTAAACTTTAATTTACCTTAAAAAATTGTGCAACACCCTGCACATGAAATCTAGTTCCGCGTTTAGCTGTATGTATTTTATTACTGGTGACGAAAGGTGTATTAAAAATTATATAACAAATTACGCTTTACGTAGTACAAGATATGAAGATGTTTAGTTGACTGAATAATATAATCGACATAAAGATTAGTAAATACCAAGTTGTTAGTTCACTTTACTAAAGGTGTATAAAGCGTAGAAGCGGATTAGAAGTGTTTTTTTAAGTAGCAAAAGTATCCACAATAAACAATTTAAAGGTTGTTTTTTTTCAATATACAATTGACATTATAAACCAAACTACTCATTCAAAAAATACTAACATAAATCAGCGGAATATAAATAAATAATAATAATAAATAAAAAAAATAAATATAATAATAAACATGACATGTATAAACCAAACTACTCATTCAAAAAATACTAACATAAATCAGCGGGTAATAACATAATAAAAGGAAGAAACCATAAATAATACTGGCAGGAAGAATTTTGATATGAATAATTTTCTGGTGCAACAATTTAGAAGTATTTGCAGGTTCACTTTAAGGACTATTTTGAACTGGTGCAACAGGTGGTATAACAGGTTCATCATAAATGTTTTTAGGTGGTATATTAGTTGGTGTTATAGGGTCATCATAAACAGAACCTAGCATAGAAACATGCATACGATGAAGAAATTTAGATGAACTTGAATCAACAAATGAAAATATGTGATGATGAAATTGGACATCTCCACTCACAGAACAACTGTGAGTAATCAAGTTATACAACTTGTACGCTTTTTGATGAGCAGGATATCCCAAAAAAACACAAGGAACACCTTTTGGAGCAAACTCACCAGGAACTCTTAGAAGGATTTGATGAGCAGGTTCTTTCTTAAGAAGCATTCCATAAAGAGTTCTGTTTTTCAAGATAGGGGAAGGAAATATGTTGATCAGGTAAGTTGCAGTAGTGACACAATCCCCCCAAAATCTCAGAGGTAAACTGGCTCGAAATCTTAGGCTATAGTAACTTTCAAAATATGTCTATGTTTCCTTCAATCCTACCATTTTGTTGAGGCGTATCTACTCATGTGGTTTGATGCTCAATTCCTTGATTAGCCAAAAAAACAGCACATGTGCCTTTTGATGAGGTGTCATTTTATACATTATTTCGGGGTCATTTAAGCCTCTAAATCATGCAAATATGTCCAAATTATGTGCTTAATCGTTTGTTTTCAAGTTTTTAGCACTTGGATGGCATTTGGAGAAAATACACGTGACTTTGGCTCATTTGGAGAAGAAACAAACAAGACTACGACTCTACACCAAGTATCTTGAAGAACCACGCATACAGAACGTGGAGACGGCATCACAAGTATAAAGCGACGCCGTCGTGATTTGCAAAGTGACGGCGTCAGAACGTAACCGCCTTTAAGAGGATCTAGAATCATCGATGTGGCGACGGCATCATGGCTTCAAAGCGACGCCGTCGTATCGCTTTTCTTATAAATACAAAACCGATTTTAGGGTTTTAAGTGTGTAACTTTGTATAACTTTTGAGAGACGAACCCTAGTTATTCTAGCAGCTTTTAGGCCGTTCTTAGGGCCTCAAAACCCTATTGATATGACCTTAATCCATGTTTTAATCAAGTAAGATTGTTTATCTTTAATCATTCAATATGTTTATGTGTTGTTTGATTGATTTATGTTCTTGCTTTCTTTATAACATGCTAGGGTAAACCCTCCTTTGTATTTACTTATGATTGTATGAAACTTAGATTGTAGAACCTTTTAATGTTGCTTCTTGTGATGGATGTGCGTGTTAGGCTTTAGAAAACTAGCCATAAGATATTAAATTGGCATAGACGTCTAGGGAAACACGAGTGTGTAGAAAGGATACCATCTCGTAACAGTCTTCATACTACCTTACCTCCAATATGGTTGATCCCTCTTAAGATATTTCAATTGCATTTAATATACTCTTAGGGGCCTTGTAATAGTCTTCATACTACCTTACTTGTGCGTCGCCTTAACGGAATATTAAATAAACGGCGGGTTCGTGTAATTCGTTCATGACTTAGGAAATACTTACACAGATCATCACAAGTGTGACAAAGCAACAGGATTAGGAGAAACAATCTAAGGAGTAGTACATGATTAAGTAAATACATCTTTTTATCATAAAGTTATCACCAGTAGTTTATATTATATTAAGTTTTAATTAGTTAAACAAACCAACCTCTTAAACTATGATTTTACCTGCTTTCTATAAAATAAAAATACAAAAATAATCTTCTCTCAACCCTGTAGACCTCTGTTAGATTGTGATCGAGCCTTCCCAACCTATTCCCCTAGAGAACGATAACAACTCCCGAGTCTTGCCTATACTACACTGCAACGATTAGGTACACTTCCTAGAGAGTTATAAAACTTCTTGTTGAAGTCTTTACAAGACCCGAACACCAAGTTTTTGGCGACGTTGCAGGAGAATAGTTAGGTTTCGACCATTGTTTAACTTAGGTCTACTCGCTTGAATCCTTTCAAGTGAGATTTTATTTTTGTTATATTAGCTTTCTCGTAGTCTATCTTTTCTTTATGTTATTTGTTTCGTAAATCTTTCTCGTCAACCACCATGGAAGACGTGAATCATATCCGTACTCTTGGAGATTACTCCAAACCTAGACACGAGGGCTATAGGAACACCATTGAGCTCCCCGAAGGGAACAATGTGATGCCTCTGCGATCCAACACCATCAGGTTGGGGCAAAACGGATGCTCATTTCATGGACTACGGTCCGAGGATCCAAACCAACATCTCAAGGATTTCTTAAAACTTGTGAACTCACTTGACCTTGATGTTGCAAATAGGGAAAGAACGCGCCTGCCTTTATTTCAATTTTCCCTTCGCGATCAAGCTAGCAATTGGCTTGAACGTCTTCCAACAGGATCCATCTCCGCATGGGAGGATCTTACTACTCGTTTCCTTGCTCAATTCTTTCCACTGAGAAGGACTGCAAAACTCCGTAACGACATCCTGATGTTCCAACAACATCAAGGAGAGTCTTTCTCTAAAGCAAGGACTCGTTTCAAGGACTTACTCTAAAAAGTCCCTCATCATGGCATCGATCTTTGGTTCCAAGTCTAAATATTTTATGACCATGTTAATCCCAACACAAGACGAGCCATTGACCAATTGGCTGGTGGTAAGCTTCGTGATAGAAATGCCAAAGAATCCTGGGCATTATTAGAGGACCTCGCCCTCTATGACAACAAAAGTTGGAACGACCCAAGGGATTTCGCTAAGCCAGTCAAGGCAATCTCTTTGCCTCAAGATGTCCTGAGTACATCCGACCGCCGCCTCATCGAGCTCGAAAATCAAGTCCAACGCTTGATGGAATCTCATCTTGCTCCTAAGCAACCCATTCAAGTGAACAAAATCACTTCTTCATGTGAGATCTGCAGTGGTCCCCATGACACTCAGTACTGCATGAAAATCACCGCGGCAAGCTTTTTGTGATTATGCATCTGGTATCGATGAAGCGAGAGCGTAAGTGATACACTTTCAAACGAGCAAAACAATCTTGCGTGACCACTACAATCTGTCCTGACGAATAAAAAAGTCACCAACTTAGGTGGAGACCACTTAAAATTCTCCCCAAATAATTCATCAACACCTAAATGGATTTCAGCAAACTGGGTTTTGCTTCATGAAACGCCGCTCCTTCAACAACAATTTGATGTTGTCATTGTGTAGGTGTTTTTATGTATCAAGTTTTACTATTTTTTTATGCCGACTATACCTAAAAAACAAACACTTTTAACGGGCAGTTACAGTGTACCGGTCAGATGGATAGTTTGTTTGGTAAGTAGCGTGTCGATCACTAAGAGAAAGAGCTTTCCGTTAATATCTAATATCTATCAGTATTTTAGTTATCTTAAGTTAAGCCTAATAAATATTATGCAAAGGTCGGGCTGGGGGGGTCAGCCTGAGAAGCATGGCATGGAATTTTTGGGTTATTACCTAGGTGTTGTGATGGACAAAAGTAAAGCATTAACACACACAAGAAGAATAAACAAACGATAAAGAAGGGCGGTTTTTTTCGAGAACTATTGCTAGGAAAAAAACTCGTATAAAACATGAATATCGAAATTAACAACACAGCGTTTGTTTATTTAGTGCAATGATTGATTTATCTGTTAAGGGCATATCATTCCTAGACTTTAAGGCTTTGGGTACTTCTTCCTAAGCCCCAGACACACTAAATTCTGTTAACAATCTGACGCATCCCATTAAAGCAAGCATTCGTTGATTATAATATCCAGCCTTAGTAGATTAATAAGGGTGTCTTACTAAACCTAAGCTCATCCGGTAAGACTTTACCATTACTGCTTAACGGTCTCTTTTATATACTAGTAGTCACTATCCGTAGTCTCTTACATGAATAAGAACTGTAACTTGTTGATAAAGTCACCTTATGGCTGAACCTAAGTTCACTAAACTCACTAAAACTAAAGGCAAGGTTATATTAGGTCAATATTTGATTTGTCGTATGATTCTAGATATATAAAATTGTATGTGGAGAGAGACACATATCCGGACTCTTAGCCTGTTACGGCCAAACAACACCGGAAGATTGCCGGCATTAAACTTTAAATATGTAGAATACACACAATCTTTGAATGATTAGGTCGCATATTATGCACGGTAAACAAATAACAAACGATAACTTCACGGGGAATGATCTTTAAAACACTAATCTTCAAACTTATACTCGATATTCGTTTCACAACTTCCCCGGCAGCGGCGCCAAAAACTTGGTTCGATCAAAATAGTCTATATAAAATATATTATATATCCTAAATATCTCAAATTAGTAATAGTATAGAGAGTATCCCTTTTTGATATAAAAATTGCTTAAAAAGAAACAATATTTTTATCTCCCGGATGTTGTATCCCGACGAAGTGTGAATTTGAAAACCTTATTTCGGTTTGTGATCACGTGCTTGAATATTCAAAATTTTGGTTTTTGGATTCTAAACCAAATAACGCAAAGGAAAAGCATATAAAGGCACGCTAAACTAGAAATTAAAACAATTTAAAAAACTAACGACATCTAAAAGTAATTAAAAACAAATTAAACCAAATAATTAACTAAAAATGACAAATTAAAACTCTAAAAACTCAAAATGCAAATTTCTAAGCTAAAATGACTTAAACTATTTTAAAAAACACAGAAAATATTTTTTTGAATGTTTAAACTATTTAAAACTATTTTTTTAAATTAAATTATACTAAAAATGAAATAAAAAAAATACTAAACTTAATTATAATTTTTTTAGAAAATTCCTAAAAATACTTTAAGCTAAAAAGGAGGTTTATAAAGAAAAACGAATCAATAAGCTCGATCCTATAAGCTGCTAAAATTCAATAAGCTCAATAAGCTAAAACTGAAAAATGTGTATAAGTAATTAAGTGTGCAAAGGGTTAACAGAAAAGACCCAAGGGTGCGTTGGTTGATGCTTTGGTGTGTTGAGGGGGAGGTCATAGGTTCGAACCCTGTGACTTCCTTTTTGATAAAAACATTTTTTTTATTTTTCTTTTGAAAAGACTATAAAATAAGCTAAAATGAACAACTTTAATAAAGTTCTTTTTACCAAAACTAAAAAATAAGCTAGGAAAAAGCTTAACAAAAGTGACAGATTTTCATTTTAAGCCTTTGATCTTTTAAGCTAAACTGTTTGGGATTCTAGACTAAATAAGCAACTAGGAAAAGCAAATAAGCTAAAACAGACTTAAAGCTAAACCTAATAAGCACAAAAGACATGAATTATGCAAAGAAAATAAGCTTTAAAACTACAAAATATCCTTAAGACAGTTGGACTCTAAAACAGTTTAAAAATACTATTACCTATTTTTAAATCTAAAAAGCACTAAGAAAATGATAAAAGCTAAAAACAGATGAACAACTATACTCAAATGACTAAAATAAGCTGAAATTAAGCAAATGGGTTTAGAAAATAAGCTAGAAAGAAACAAGTTAAAATGACAGACTACTCCTTTGTTTTTGGCTTTTTGAGATGAAAGACCTACTTTTAGCTTAAAATTAAGACTTAAAAACTACTCTTGAACTCTTAAAAACTTAAAACAGATTAAGCTACTACTACAATGAGCTAGATTTAACGAAATTCACCCTAAATTAAGCTAAGATAAAGCCTTGGATAATCTGCATAATAAGGACTTTTCAAACCTAAACCTAAATACTACTACTTGACTGATATTTACCAAAACTTACTCTAGGGCTTTTTACATTTTAGAAACTCAAAACAGGTTCACATTGATGCATGAAAAACTAATTTAGGTCACCAAAACCATCCCTCAAATAGGATTTTAAAAACTTTCAAAAAATAAGCTGTTTAAACTATTTTGAAACTAGCAGACTTAAACAATAGATAAAATTAACCTAGAAAACTTAACAAAACCTCTTTTTAGCGTATGAAAACTACTAATTAGGACTAATATGAGCTTATGAAATTCATTTAAGTGCCTAAAACAACCTGCAAGGCTTTTTATCCTATCAAACTTACTTATCCCAAACACCCCTTTAACTTTTGAAGTTTTATTTTTACACTAAAACAAATCAAGTTAAGCTATGAAATTCAAAAACAGATTAAGAACTAAGCATATCAAAGACAATTAAGCTAAAAACTTAGGATAATAAGCACTTATTCTATAAGCTACACTAATAGGCTAAATGAACTCAATTGAAGACAAATTCTAAGCAAACTTAAACTAAGCTATTATAAACTATAAACTAAACATAGTAAGCCATATTAGGATAAAATAAGCACAAATAAGGAACAGAAATAAGCAGATAAGCAGTTTGATAAGCTGATAATTAAAATAAGCTAAAATGTAAAATAAAAGATGTTCCTTGATCTCAGCTTAACAAGGATCTAAAATAGCCCATAAAGAGCTTAAATCTATAAGCTGTTTAAGAAATAAGCTCTGAATAAGCCCTATAAGCCCTTCTAAATCTGGCTTATCTTCCAAGTGGCTTATTCAATTATTTTGAGTGATTTGAATGAATGACTTATTTAGTTTAGCTTTTAGAAAGCTAAACTAAATGAAAAACTAGCTTATTAGTGATAGAGAGCTTATTGAGCTTATTAACTAGTATCTAAATTCATTGTTAACACATTTGCTTAAAAATAGAATACGAATTTAACATAGGATTTAACAGACAGACTGAATTTTTATTAACTTTAAAAGGATTACAAGATGAAAATGAGATTACAAAAAAAACTATAATAAGCTAAACATTACACTAAAAAGCTACTCAATAAGCTACACTAAAACTAGATAATTTATGTGTGAGTGAGAGCCCCTATTTATAGCCTGCAAGAGAAGGATCCAGAAGCAAAAGGAGTGTCTTCAAGCATTCATCTTAGCCCTTGATTCCATATCCACCTATCTGAGCCCTTGGATCTCATACACGTTTTTGCTCCAATCATATCCCTCAGGATTACCAGCGTGGACTTGTGAGTCTCAGACGTGTCAGAGGTCTTTCCCTGTTGCTCTATGTGTTGTTGTAAAAACGAGGGAGGGAAAGAGTGAAAGAGACGAACAGTGATTTTTTTAACCCGTGTTTATATCTTTGACTTGGGCTCGGGTCATTTGATTTTGATTTGGGCTTTTGTTATTTCTTGGGCCAGGAATGGGTTTAGGCTTTAGGGACTTGGACTTGTATTTTTATATAAGGCTTATGATTTTTTTAGTCTTAAGGTTTTAATAGTATAAATCGTAATGGGCTGACCCGACCCATTAAATAGGTATAGGTTGGCCCATTTAAAGATGTATACGCCTTCGGCTTTGATTTCTTGCACTCTTCTAATCTCGTGATCGGTTTTGTCCTTTTTGCTTTGTTTTTTGTCCATTTTTGATATATCCTGTGACAACCGTGATTTGAGCAGGTTAGTTTATACCTTTAGAAATGGTTCAGAGTTCATTTTATGTGTTTAAGTGTTGTGCTATGTGATTTTATGTGTGCTAAGTGAGTTAAGTATGTGCATGATATCATTTTGAGGTGTATGGGCATCTCATTTTGAGTATGTTTGTGTTGGATTATGCGTATTCCATTTGTTCACATTTAGTGATAATGGAAAGGAATGGCGTATTGCATGTAATGCTACGTCAATAGTTGGATGATTATGTGTTAAGCATTTATAGGAAATGTGGCATATTGGAAATGAAATAGGTGAGTGAAATATAGAAGGTTGTAGCAAACTTTCTAAAAATGGAAAGTGGTTTGGTGAAATGAAATTTATTTTTAGAAAGTTTAGTAAGTAGCGTTTAAGTATAAAGGTTTAATCAAATTAGCTTAGGTTTTTATAAAAACTTAAGTTAATGAAGTAAATTAGTTAATTTTTAATTTAATAAAAATATATATATATATATATATATATATATATATATATATATATATATATATATATATATATTAAGGGGGCTGGTTTTAGTTTAAAAGAAAAAAAAGTTTTTTTACTAAACTAGATTGTGTTGGACTAGGACTTGTAGAATATAGATTTAAAACCTAAACTTAGCCAATTCTTTTCTCCCCTCTTCTTGTGTGCGTACGATCTCAGCCCCTAAAACCCTAACAAGAATTGATTTTCATTGCTAGATCCAAGAGTCAATCAAGAGTGTTGTTTAGGTGCTAATCATCAAGGTAAGTGTGTTCATCCTAGTTTAAATAATGCATGCTTGTAACACTTATGATGGTGGATTCTAGGGTTTCATAAAATACAAAATATTAATGATATTTAATGATGCTAGAATGATTAGGGCTTGATTTGAGTCATGTTCATTCAATTGGTTAGGTTAGATTTGCGTTAAAACTTGATTTAGAGTTAAGCAGAATTTTGGGTCGTGTTCAACGACTGATATCTAGATGATAAAAATGTGTATTGATATGTTTCTTGAGTCTATGAATAATCCAAAAGAGTCTACTTTCTAGAAAATATGGCCTCGAAAATTTTAAGGTCGGGAAGGCATTCAAATAACCGCTGCAACAAAAGTGATCAAAACAGTAAATACGGATCAGAATTAGATCATATTTATGAGGGTGAAACCCTAACTTATAAGTGGAATTAAGATTAGACCTTTTACAGTAGTTAAGTTCCATATGTCTATTGATAATCCTGTGAAAATTAGCCTCTGAAAGCATGTCTAAGTATGGTAGTTAGAGTGATACAGTTTGATTTTATTTGGGATAGTTGCACATGTAATGAGTATTTGGGAATCTCAAGGTATTTAATAAACACATAAAGGAGCTTAGATGATTTTTGGTATAATTTATAAAGTTCAGAAAGTATGGTTTTTAAGTTGGTTAAGGCACGCTAAAATTCTGCATTTTTGGATAAAATGTAGTTAACTAATGTAACGTGTTAACATGATGGTTAAAGTTGGGCATGGTGTCGAGGTGACCCATGGGGATAATTAATCACCATAAACATCCATCATATGATTGTTACATGGACTTGAGCTTTTAGCTTGGTCGTGTGTAACACGTTTGTGTTTGTATTGTGTAGCTTGTGTTGATATTGTTTGGAAACTGCTTGTGCATCAGGTGAGTTTCATAGCCTCTCTTTTCTTATGTTTTATTGGGGTGGAAATGATGCAAAGTGTTTGGAAATGTTTTGATTACTATGATAATGTATTTTCATATATGCATGGTACTATAGTGATATTGTTGTTTTGTGTGCTACATGTTTTGTGATGTGATATTGAGAATTACAAACTAAGTCAGGGGGATCACCTGCGGGTATCCATGACCTGTTTGGTGGATGGTACTGTGGCCTAGTGAGCAGGAAGGTTACTTTGGGAGTATCCATGGCCTGGGATAAGGGTGTAACCCACAAAGGGGTACTGGTTTTGATATGAGACGTCTTGTGATCGTATGCTGAGTATTTGTGTGATTGATTGGATTTGCATGTTGGCCTGTATAATAGTTCATTTATTGTCCTTCAATGTTTTCTTTATTATCACAGTATTTATAGTTGGATTTGGTTATCGTGTCCTTATAATTTATGAACTCCTCACCAACTTATGTTGACATTTTAAGCATCATTTTAGGTATATCATCTTGAGGTTGGTTGAAGTTAGGAAGAGTGGCTTGTGAGTAGTAGGCTTGGCATGCGTAGGGGTCCCCCATTCTCTAGAGGATTTTTTTTATTCTTTTGAATTGTTTGCTATTTGATTGTTTATTAGATATTTAGACTTTTGGATTATGTTCCTTGTGGTATGACTTTACTATCGTGTAACACTCCTAAATTGGGTCGCAGCGGAATAAGGATCTGGGGCGTGTTACTTCAAGATCAACAACACAAGATATATATAAGAACGACACAAAAAGTCGTTTAAATTGTACATTGGATTTTAATTAAAAGGACAATTACAAAAGCTTTAGCTTCAACTTGTTCCTTGTTTATTATACAATAAGATGACAATAGATTTCCCAAAAATATGTCATAAATTCTTTAAGCGTGCAATCCAAAACGTACACAATGACACTCCTGGCAACCTAGTGACCTATTGACTCCTATAACATTGCCTTAATTACGTCAACAAAAAATGTTGGGTGAATTCATAGGTTTATGTTATTTAATTTATTGCAGGACGCAAGACTTCCCATGATGATTACTACATATGCAAACAATCACAAAAACCAGATTACATTTACACAATGCTCATGTCCACGGAAGCTCGAAGTCTTGTTGCAAAATATTGCTTCTCAGGCCCGTAATGTATGTTCTAACCGATACATCCCCTGATTCGTCATGTTTTAACGTTCGTTCCCTGGTGATAGCTAGGTCAACCCTGAACGGGGACGGTCGGTTTTCAAATAGATCTATTAAATAACTTTCGCGCGTACATAATGTATTTCCCAATAATTATATGCAAATTGACAGTTCATGATAATGGCTTAAATTGGGTTATCGCTACTTTGGCAAACATGTAATCAATGCAAAATATCCACTTGCGTCCCATTTTATAAAACTAAGCATGTTTTCCACCCCCAAACTATTAGCTAAATTCAGTTAAAACTGTAAAAAGTGTGGGGCTATGACTCACCTCAAGTGAGTGATTATGATTATTTTATATCAAGTGTGGGTAGCTTCTCGATTGTTCCCGAAATGCAACCTAATTGAATAAAGGTAGTAATAAGTACGAGTACTTTAATTAATAACATTTATATAATCCTATAGTTGTTACATAGTACTATCGTTCGGTGCTATCTATTCAGAGGTCACCCCATTGCTCATAGCATGACTTGAGTACGAGGATGTTAGGACACTTGTATATCGTAAAACAACAATTCGTCGATATGGCCATCCGAAGAGGGCCTCATATGAAACTCCCTAGTATTATAGCCACTTTGTTAACCACGTAATTTCTTTCATAGCTATATCACCATCTAACTTTATTTAAGTGAATGGTAATTATAAAGGTAAAAACGTTTTATTTACTCCTTTACATAAAAATGAACATACTTTGCATGTTTTAAGCCCTTTCTTGTGTTTCTTACGACCGCGACTTTTGTATTAAGACGACGGGATCAAAATATCCACTTTTTAATTGTTGAGATTCTGTGATGAATAGTGTTTTACTGTTCATAACAGCTATAAAATCATTTTTATACTTTTAATTAACGTAAAACCCGTTTTAGCCGTATCTTATTCGTTATAGCTCCGTTTTTAGCGATTCTTTCGAACACGTTCTCGTAATTGAAAGTTTTATCATATTATTGATGTTTATAACAGTTTAAGTTCCTGGGGTGAATAGTTATGTTTTTTAAAAATGTTTTAATAAAGATATTACAATCGTAACTTAACTTGTAAATGGCGTAACTTTCTTCGTTTTTTCCAAAATGTGTTTAAAACTTGTTTTTAGGACTTTTTAGCTTTACCACTTTGTTACAAACCCATTAGAACCCTTAATATCTTATGTCTTACATATATTAGGTCCATTAGGTCATGTTTTGTTCATGTGAGTCCAAGATAACAAGATTAACATGTTATTTTACCATTTTCACTTGTAACTCATAAGTTGACTTTTAGAAACCCTAATTTGCACTTAAACATGTTTATACTTAACCAACATGTTAAAACACTTATACATTCCTTTTAACATAATATTATCATCCATATGACATGTAAATAAGTGTACAAAACAATGATCATAAGTAAATATTCATTTTACATATTCAAAAGTACCCTAAATGGTGATTTAGCTAAATATAACATATGAACACATAAAATCTTAGTTATGAAATGATTAAGCTTTATATATAACCTTGTGTGGATGAGTAGAGAAAAGAAAACCAATCACACCCTTGTGATTTAAACTCTTGGCTTGAAAAATTAGAATGAAACCCTAATTTTTCCCAAGTAAACCCTTTCTTTCTTTTCTTGATTCCTTCCTTGCAAATGGTTAACCAACTCTTGAAACCACCTTAGAATACCTTAGATATGATGTGTGTATGCTTGTATAATGATAGAAAATCAAGCAATGGATTTAGTTTGGGGAGGGTTTTGAGCCGTGAGCTATTAAGGAGACAAGAGAAGAGTTTTTGTGATTTTTGTTAAGTGTTTATGAAAGAAAGAGTGCATGCATGCTATTTATAGTGAAAATATCTAATTAACCTAACCATGGTCACTTTCTAACCCTTGCACAAGGTTAATTAGCCAAGTGGTTCATGGTGTAAGAGTTGGTTCCCTATGATCTTTCTTAACTTAGATATTTTTAGCAAGTTGATATCTCTTGGTCCTATCTTGAAAATTTCGGCCACATAGGCTCCCATGTGATGTTATATTGATTATTTTGGGTATTGGGTATAATCGTGGGTATTCGTTTAAGCGTAGTTAGGTTTTGGTGCTTCCGGGAATGCCGAAACGCGTTTTATCGCGAAACGTAAGCATTTTACGTAGCCAATAAAAATAAGATGAACAAAGTTATTAATTATACTCATAATAATCATATAACACTTGCTTGATGTAAACATTTAATTGTTTAATGCCTGTTTACATTGAATGATCATTTTTAGCTTACGCGATTTAACGTAACGATTTCCATTAAAAACAAACGCGTACAATACTAAAAATAAATGGTGACTTTATTAACGTCGTACATTGTCCTAAAACACGGGGTGTTATAACAACCATCGATGGTATGTCCCCTCCAAAATAGTGTTTAAGTCTATAACCGTTCACCTTGAAGTTTGGTCCGTTAGTTTGAGATAACTCGACGTTTCCATAAGGGAAAACTTGAGCAACGGTGAATGGTCTGGTCCAACGAGTTTTGAGCTTGTCCGAGAAAATATTTACTCAATAATTGAAGAGAAGAAATCGATCACCAACATTGAAAATGCGGTTCTTAATCTTGGAGTCATGAATCTTTTTTGTTTTCTCTTTGTAGATTAAAGAATTCTCGTAGGCTTGATCCTGGAGTTCATTTAATTGATTCATTTGAACTTTTTGGTGATCACCCGCTGTCTTAAGGTCAAAATTACAATGCTTTAAGGCCTAATAGGCCTTGTGTTCAAGATGACAAGCCTTTCCGTATACAAGCTTATAAGGAGTGCACCCGATGAGTGTCTTGAATGCGGTACGAAAGGCCCGTAATGCATCATTTAACTTATCGAACCATGAAGCTCGATTTTCGCCTATGGTCCTTTCTAAGATACGTTTCAAACCACGATTGAAAACCTCCACTTGTCTACTCGTTTGTGGATGATACGCGGTAGAAAGATGATGGGTAACTCCATACTTAAGCATGACCTTTGCGAATTGGTCATTGCAAAAATGAGTACCGTGATCACTAATTATAGCACGAGGAGTTCCAAATTGGGAAAAGAGAGATTTTAAGAATTTAACGACAACTCAGGCATCATTAGTGGGGAGCGCTTTCGCTTCAACCCATTTAGACAAGTAGTCAACGGCCACGAGAATGTACTTGTTCCCTCGAGAAGACGGGAACGGTCCCATAAAGTCGATGCCCTACACATCAAAGATCTCGCATACTTAAATTGCATTTTGAGGCATTTTGTCCTTTTGCGAAATTTTGCCTTGACGTTGACATGAGTCACCTGACTTCACAATGTCATGGGCATCGCAATAAATTGTTGGCGACTAGAAACCGGAATCAAAGACTTTCTTAGCGGTGTAGTTCGCACCATGATGTCCCTCGGTGGGTCCATTATGGCAAGCCATGAGGATATCAACAACTTCTTGGCCGTAAATACAACGTCTAATCATTTGATCCGCACAAATTCGAAACAAGTAGGGGTCGTCCCAAAAATAATGCTTAACGTCCTTAAAGAATTTCTTCTTTTGTTGGGACGACATCCCTTTCACTACAAAACTCCCCACATGGTAATTTGCAATGTCGACAAACCATGCGGTACTAGAATCACCATGAAAAGATATCATTCCAAGGGTCTCGAGAGGAAATGTTTCATTAATTTCCTTTTTCTCGAGATCACCTTGATGAGGATTTTCTAATCTTGATAAATGGTCAGCCGCGACATTCTCCACTCCTTTTTTATCATGAATAATGACATCGAATTCTTGGAGTAGGAGAATCCACCGGAGCAATCTCGGCTTAGCATCTTGCTTAGCAAGAAGATACTTGAGAGCCGAGTGGTCCGTATACACTATGGTCTTTGATAAGACTAAGGCCAGAATTTCTCGAAAGCATACACCACGGCTAATAACTCTTTTTCCGTAGTAGTGTAATGTGCTTGAGCATCCGTCATGGTCTTACTAGTATAGTATATAGGCTAAAAATGTTTGTTCTTTAGTTGCCCCAAGACCGCACCTACCGCAAAATCACTAGCGTCGCACATAATTTCAAATGGTAGGTCCCAATCGGGGGGCAGCTAAAATCGGGGCTTCGAGTTAACTTCTTTTTAAGTATATTAAACGCTTCAATACATTCTTTTGAGAAAATAAATAGAGTTTCTTTTTCGGAAGATGGGTCATCGGCCGGGCGATTTTAGAAAAATCTTGAATAAATCGATGATAGAACCCGGCGTGACCTAAAAAACTTCAAACTCCTTTAACGGAAGTCGGATGAGGGAGTTTAGCTATAACATCAACTTTAGCACTGTCGACCTCAATCCTGGACTTTGAAATTTTGTGGCCCTCTTTAACCATGAAATGGCACTTCTCCCAATTTAGAACTAAGTTGGTGTCTTCGCACCGTTTTAGCATTTTGTCTAAATAGGAGAGGCAAGATGAGAAAGAATCCCCGAAGACCGAGAAATAGTTCATGAAGACCTCCATTGTTTCCTTGATTATGTCATGGGAAATGGCCATCATGCACCTTTGGAACGTCCCCGGAGTATTACATAAACCGAAAGGCATACGTCGGTAGGCAAATGTCCCATAAGGGAAAGTGAAGGTGGTCTTCTCTTGGTCTTGCGGGTCAATAGGAATTTGAAAATATCCAGAAAATCCATCTAAAAAGCAATTGTATTCGTTCCCTGCTAAACGTTTAAGCATTTGGTCCATGAAAGGCAACGTGAAATAATCTTTACGAGTGGCATCATTAAGCTTACGATAATCAATACAAACGCGCCATATCGTAACTAACCTATTAGGAATTAACTCATTATCTTCGTTTTCAACTACGGTCATGCCACCCCTTTTAGGCACACAATGAACGGGGCTCACCCACAGACTATCAGAGATAGGGTAAATCAATCCGGCATCAAGGAGTTTGATAACTTCCTTTTTGATAACTTCATGAATTTTTGGATTTACCCTTCTTTGATGTTGAACCGCTGGTTCGAAGTCATCTTCCATTAAGATCTTATGAGTACAAAAAGAGGGTCTATGCCCTTAATGTCAGAAATTTTCCATGCGATGGCCCATTTGTGTGACTTAAGAACCTTTAAAAGGGCGGCCTTTTCATCATCTTTTAATTCTTTAGAAATTATGACGGGTAATTTATCGGTTCCTTCAAAAAATGCATATTCTAAATGAGAAGGTAAATCCTTAAGCTTGAGTTTTGGTGGTTCTTCTATTGAAGGCTTCGTCATAGTAACATCAACTTACTTAAGGTCGTCGTTCTTCATCAGAGGGAGATTCGGAGAAGGATATTCATTCAACAATTTCTCAAGGTAAAGAATATCTCCCTCTGTGTCGTAGTAATCATCATCTAAATTAGAAAGTTCTTTCGAGGTACGTAAAAAAGTCTCTATCTCTTCTAAAATGAAATCTCCTCCTTCAAAAGGAGTGAACAAGGGGGAAGAAGAAGCAATGATAGGATTCGAAGGAGTGGGATTGCCACTCGTCAGACTATCCAAAAATTCAAGCACTTCTTGAGCATACTCCTCACAAGCAACGTCTATGACATTGACTTGATGAACCATTTCATCATAATAATTACAGGAGTATCTCGAAGTGTGTCCGACTTTAAACGTAATGGCCTCATCATTGACTCAAAGAGTTAACTCTTCACCATGTAAATCGATTAAAGCTCGTGTCGTTCTTAAGAAAGGTCTCCCGAGGATTAGAGGAACCCAAGGATCAACATCGTAATAAACTACAACAAAGTCAGCCAGAAAATAAAATGTTCCTACTTTTACAAAAACATCTTCGGTAACACCTTTCGGATAAGCAGCCGATCGGTTTGCAAGTTCAAGTGTCATGCGAGTCGGAGTGAGTTCTGGAAGCGAAAGCTTCTTCCATACGGAAAGAGGCATTAGATTAATGCTAGCGCCAAGATCGGCCAAGGCTAAGCACTCATCTAGCTCCGGAAAATCACACGGGATGAGAAATTTGCCGGGGTCTCTAAGTTTTTCGGCCAACTTTTTTAGGAGCACCGCCAAACAAATCTCATTTAACGGAGTACTAGCTAATTCGAATAATTTTTCCTTATTAATTAGAAGACTCTTAAACATAGAAGCAAACTTCAACATATGAAGAAGAGCATCCGCGAAGCTAATATCGAAGTGTCATCTTTGAAAGATTTGAAGAAACTTTAACATTTGATTATTAGCTTTTTCTCAGAGCTTTTGGTAGTTAAGCCTCGAAGGATAAGGTATTGACGGTTTAGGATTAGGCTTTGGAGCAACTTCGGGTTCCGAAATAGGAATTTGGACAATCGGAGGTTAGACGTGTGCGATACTTTCTAAACTTGTAGTTTGCACCTTGTCCTTTGTTGCCTCGGTTTCATGTTCTACTTCCTTCGGGAGAAGAGAAGGAGTAGGTGGAATTGTAGGTCCATCGTAAGCAACACCACTTCGGGTGGTAATAGCTTTCACGTCACCTCTCGGGTTAGCAACGGTATTACTAGGAAGTGACCCGAACCCGAGGGATTTTACATTTGTAAGAAATTGGTCATCACATTCTTTATCTCATTGCTCATTATGTTCCTTAACTCATTATTTTGATTCTTCATTGAAGTCTGAAATTCATTTTTCAATTCTGTTTTCATATTGTTAATTTGATTTTCCATAGCTCTCATATTAACATCATTAGTCTTTATGTAATTCGATAAATCATTCGAAGGTCCAACTTAAGCTTGATAATCTGGAGCTTGAAAATTCAGAGCTTGATAATTGTTGTTTCTTTGATTGAAGTTTTACCCTCTTCCTTGATTTTGATTATATCGGTTTTGATTATTTTGCATATTTGGTTGATTGAAACCGGGTGGTCCGAGGTAATTATTCGAGCGATAGCTAAGCATATTACGGTCACCTTGTGGTTAGTAGGAATTACCCCTCGAATTTTAGTTACCCGTAGTAGCATAAGCGGCCTCTTGAGTGTAGCCATCGACGACTGGGCACTCGGTAAAATAATGGGGACCACCATAAGTCTCGCACTTTGGACTCACAGATTTGACCGATTGTATTTGTCTCATCATATCTAGAAAATTCTTATTCATCATTTCTAATTGTCGAACAACTCCTGGACTCTCGGTAGTAGTAGTAGAAGAGATAGTTCTAGATGTCTCGTCTCGAGTTGCTAGAGTGTCCCAATGGTTGTGGTGAGCGGTCATGTTCTCGATTAATTCGTAACATTCTTCCGGTGTCTTTTGCATAAAAGTTCCTCCCGCTGCAGCATTGATGGTGTCCCGATGCCTTAATGTCAAACCATTATAGAACGTATCAATTTGTGTAACTAAAAGCATATTATGGTTAGGACACCGATCAATGTACAATTTGTAACGCTCCCATGCCTCGAATAATGATTCATGCGATTCTTGTTGAAATTTCATGATCTCATTCCTTAATTTAGTCACCATCGAAGGAGGAAAATATTTCGAGAGAAATTTTCTCATCATTTCGTCAAAAGAGTGGATGGAATTCCTTGGAAGGCAATCATACCATGCGGTAGCATGATGCGTCAAGGAATATGGGAAAAGAGATAGACGTAGGGCGTCATCGGAGACCCTATTTTGCTTCATATGTTGAGTTACTTCAAAAAATTTGTCAATATGTCTATTGGCATCGTTGCCTGGTAATCCGTGAAATTGGCAAGTATTTTGAACTTGTTGAATCATGTGATGACGAAGTCCAAAATCTGTAGCCTGAATTGGAATCAGGGCAATTGGTCTGCCCCGTCTATTTATAGACGGTTGGCACAACTCCTCCATCGATCGGGGAGCTGGCCCATTAGGTCGCACCACCAGAGGTGGACCATTATTATTAGAAGGAGGGGGTCCCGCAAGAGGCGGTCCCTGATTATTATGAGGAATGCTCATAACTTCTTCGAAGTCGAAAAGAGATGACGGTTCACCTGAATTCCTTCGTCAAATAAGACCCTCGGGGTCTCTAAGCGGAGAAAATAGATTAAAAGAAGCAGAGTGAGTGCTCATGCACTAAAAACGAGATAAGTAAAATAAAATAGTTCAAAAATATTTTAAAACCAATAATCGAAAAAGTGTACGGTAGCTCTCTAGAAAATGCACAAAGAAGCGGAGAAGAGGGTAAGCGTGAAGCGTTTTAAAAACCTTCTACTTTCGGGTTGAAGTTCGTAGGATCAACCCTCCTTAAACCTCTCTTATAGTTTGTTTATCTAAAGGTGAGCCGTTTTCACGAGTGACACAACGGTTATTTTTGTTGTTTTTCAATTTTTTTTGGTTTTTTATACTTTTATTAATAAAATAAATTAAAAACAAAATATTTTTGTATTTTTATGGTTTTATAAAATAAAATAGAAAATAATAAACAATAACTTCACGGGGAAGGATCTTTAATACACTAATCTTTAAACTTCAACACGGTATTCGTTACACAACTTTCCCGGCAACGGCGCCAAAAACTTGATTTGATACAAATAGTCTATATATATAATATATATATATATATCCTAAAATACCAAATTAGTAATAGTATAGAGAGTATCCCGTTTGATATAAAAATTGCTTGAGGACAAACAATATTTTATCTCCCGGATGTCGTATCCCGATGAAGTATGAATTGAAAACCTTGTTTCGGTTTGTGATCGCGTGCTTGAATAATCAATATTTTGGATTTTGGATTCTAAACCTAATAACGCAAAGGGAAACCATATAAAGGCACGCTAAACTAGAAATAAAAGCAACTAAAAATTCTAAACGACATTTAAAGCGATTTAAAACAAACTAAATAACCAAATAAGACAAAATAAGACCCTTAAAATTCAAAATGAAAATTTCTTAAACTAAAATGATAAAACTAATTTTTAGAAACAGAAATTATATTTTTTTGAATTTTTAAACTATTAAAAACTATTTTTTTAACTAAAAAATAATAAAAATGAAATTAAAAATACTAAACTTAATCCTAAATTTTTGAGAAAATTACTAAAAATACTTAACACTATTCCTAAGGTTTATAAAGAAAAATGACTCCAAAAAGCTAAAACTATAAGGTGTTAAAAAATCAAAAAAGCTGAATAAGCAAAAAGCTAAACTGTGTATATTAATAAATGGTGCAGGTGTCTAACAGAAAAGTCCCAAGGGCGCAATGATTAAGGCTTTGGTGTTGTGTGAGGGAGGTCACAGGTTCGAGTCCTGTGACTTCCTTTTTGGTAAAAACATTTTTTTACTTTTCTTTTTGAAAAAGCTATAGTATAAGCTAAATTAAGAAACTTAAAAAAAAGACTTTTGACAAAATTTATTAATAAGCTAAGAAAAAGACAAAGAAAGTGATAGTTTTGCCTTTTATAGACTTTTAGCTTTTAGTAAAACTGTTTGGCTATTTAGGACTCAATAAGCTAATAAGAAAACAAATAAGCTAAAGACAGACCTAGACTTATACCTAATAAGCACTAAGGACTGAAAATTAAGCAAACTAAATAAGCTCAAAATAACTAAAAAGCATTTAGACATATAACTCAATATCCCCTTTAAAGGACTTTTCTCCAACTTTTAAGCTAAAAATTAAGACAAATAAACACTTAAAATAAGCTACAAAATAAAAACAGATTAAGACCTATACCTAATTAGCACCAGAGATTAAAAATAAGCAAACAAAATAAGATAAAAAGCTACCAAATGCCTTAAGATAGTTAGACTCAAAAACAGTTTAAAAGGACTCTTGACAAACTTTAGGCTAAGCTAAAACACTAATAAGCTATAGATAATAAGCTGAAAGTTGAAAACAGATAAAGTACTATAAGCTAATGACATAAACAACCAAAAATTAAGCAAACTATATTAAGAAATAAGCTAGAAAAAGTAAGATGAAAGTGGCAGACTACCCTAGTATTTTTGGTTTTTTTTTTTGAAAATTTAATGAACACTTTCAAGCTTAAAATTAAGACTTCAAAAGCTAACTTGACAAACTATCAATTAAAAACAAATTAGGACTAGACTAAAATAAGCTAATGCAATAAAAATTAATCAAAGACAAGCTAAAATACGGCCGAATAAGATCTGCAAACATAGGCTATCTAAGAACAAACCAAAAACTACTCCTTATTGACTGTTTTTGGCCAAAGCACACTCAAAGGTTTTTCACAGTTTAGATACTCAAAACAAATGCATTAGATACTAATTTGGACACAACAAACTACAACTTAAGCAAGCTTTTAAGAAAATTAACAAATGAGCTTTTTGAGCACACTTTGAACCTTCCTACGTAAACATATGATAACACAAACTACAATACTTAACTATACCTACTTATAGCTTATGAAAACTATCATTTAGGACTAATTTGAGCTTATGAAATTCATTTAGATGACCAAAACACCCTGCAAAGTTATTTTACCTTGTTTAAACTTCTTAACCCAAACACTCCTTTAAAATCTAAAAATCTCTTTATAAGCTAAAACAGATCCAAATAAGCTATGCTTATTGAAAACAGATTAAGAACTAAGATTGTAAATGCATTTGTTTTTTGTATTTTGGTCTTTTAAGCTTTTTTTAATAAGGAATAATAATATGTGATTAAACACATATCAGTCTACATTGATCATTCTGCTCTGAAGTATTTGTTTAGTAAAGATGACGCCAAACCAAGGCTTATAAGGTGGGTTATGCTTCTTCAAGGGTTTGACATTGAGATTAAGGATAAAAAAGGGGCAGAAAACTTAGCTGCAGATCACTTGTCGAGGCTTGAAAACCTAAACTTGGGAGCATTCACGGATAAGGAAATCGTGGATGAATTCCTCGACGAACATCTTATGATATTGAAAGCTAAGCTGAATAATGACTGTTGGGAATTATTGAAAACGACTAAGTGTTGTTTCTGCTGATAGAGATGTTCGTTTCTGCTGATGGCATTAAGTGGTTTCTGCTGGCAGTTCAAGTAGCGTTCCTGCTGATTATGTTCCTGCTGGTCATGTTATCATTTTTGCTGACAGATATAGCGAATATGCTGATCTTAGTTATAGACGTAATTAATGTAATTTATAGATATATTCTAGAGTTATCTCATAAGATGGATCGAGATCAAACTTAGGAGTGATGATTTATATCTCTTACGCAATTTTCTGGGAATCGTGTTTAGCAATGTAGGGTTTTCTTCTCTATATAAAAGAAACATTTGCATTAGGGTTTGGCACCGGATTTACAGATCACAATTGCATATTTCATTCAATCAATAGATAAGATCCAAGAGGATCATTGGTTATATTTTTTCTTCTTTTTATTAACATTGTGTAGATTCCGCTTAAACGGATTGATTAGAGTCTCCTAACGTATATTACTTGTGGATTAGACATAAGTAATATACAATCTCATACGGACTAGGAAGTATAGATCTAGTTACAGATCCTAACAAAGTGGTATCAGAGCCTGTGAGAGGAGCCTCTGATGAAAGAAGAATTACTGGGTTTCAATCATCAAAACCTTGTTTCTTTAAACGTGAACTCAATGTCAGAAACCCATGACGCTATACCTATCTCTTCTACCATTTACTTTCGTCCTAACCCTAATCAATTGCTTCACCTTTCATTTCTTCAGTGATACCTCGGATTCGTTCATACCTGAACCACACTCACCACCATTCCTACATACATCAACCTGCTTGCTCACAACGATCAATCCTTCTTTCAAAATCCTGCTGTTAAGTTGACTAACCTTCCTGAGCCATAACCATAACTAATGTCTAGCCACAAACTGTTTTAACAGTCCAAACGCCACTATCTCTGCCGACAATGCAACATTTCCGTATCTAGAGAAAGCAACAAATATAAGTTATGGGCTACGGAAAGATAGAGTACTGGTTACTAGAATGCTGATCATATTCTTTGGAGGATTTGTTCAGCAAGGGAAACAGTCCAAAGAGGTTGGGAATAGAGGCAAATAAGGAAATACAATTGTTTCATCCACCTGTCTCTCTTGATGAGCATTGTTGCTGCTACAAGAAAAAAAAAAGGGGGAATTAAGGTGAGAAACCTTGTTGCTTCAGGCTTACTGAAACGATCATATGCCTGATTTTCACTAATTATGATGATCGCTAAGGTGATATTTGGTTGGCTCTAGGTATGGCTAGGTTGGTGGAATGAAGAATCAAAGCAGTATGAGACAAGACATGCTCAAGCAGCAGTTTACAGAAGTTCTCTGTGACAGACGAGAAGGGCCTACTAAGGGTTATGACATGTTTCAGAAGATATGAGCCGTTACATCAAGTGCAGGCAAGGCCAGGACAATGATCGCATATCAACCTCAAAGTTTCTAAAGAGCACTTCCTTTCTTCGTGGTCACAAGTGGGTTGTCATTATAAAACAAGAGGTGGCCTTGATTCAATGAGTTTTGATGACTGTATAACAAACTAAAGACGGTCATCTTGATCTTGATGTCAGAAATTGGTCATAAGTTACGTGGTGAAGGCTCGCTGCTGTGCCCAATCTCATTCTGTCTTTCATTGAACGCTACCAGGCTCTGGCTCAAAGCCTACTTATTTGATCAGAGCGTATCGTTTCCATCAGTTTCTCAGACATCTGGTCGTTCTGATAAAATAATGGATTGTGTTTTGCATTCTTTTGTGGCTGCGAATGAACAAGATCTAGAAAAACATATGATCTATGAGAGAAGTTTGACCAGGTTGATCAGTGGGAGATGGAAGAAATGGACTTAAGTGGCAAATGGCTTGGCTTCCTGAGGATTAACAGGTTTGAGATAGAAAAGCAGGACAAAAGATGAACTACAACAATGAGCGCCTGCCAGATTTGAAGAAGGGAAGGTAGATGCTACAAATGTCTTCAAAGGGACATTTTTCTAGGGTGTGTATATGTGAAGACAGTTGTTGATAAGGCTAGTATTTGCTTTTAAGGTCACATAGGAAATTTAAGACAGACGAACCAAAAGCTTTGGTCTCCGTTGATTCCATGGTGAATTGGTCAGATCATGCGGCAGAAAACAAGACTGGTGAGGTTGAGAAGGTATATGGGATGATGGCTGGACTTCATGCTGATAATGGTGGTGCTGGTATTTCTAATGCTGCTGATGAGTTTGCTATGATGGGAATTTCTCCTAAGGTACAAAATTGTCCCCTTGGTTGTGATTCTAAAATTAATGATCTTAATCATATGTATAATAATCTTGATAGATTGTATAATGATTGTTACATTAAAGTTCAGGCATATCAGCATGCTGTTAAAACATTAGAATCACAAAAGATTGGTACCATAAAAACTCAGATTGTTCGAAGAAAAGATTAGGGTTTTATCTGCTAATCTAGAAAACACCACTAACACACTGAGTTATACTGAAAAATTACATGATCAGGCACAAAATGAAAAGAAAGAATGGGAAGTTAAGTATGAAGCAACATTAGCTAGATTTGATAAGTGGAAGGAGTCTTCCAAGAACTTGAAAAAGTTGATAAATAGCTCTACGTCTACAAGAACTAAAATTGGCCTAGGATTTCAAGAGTACTTTGGAGTAGATGAAGTGTTTGATTTGTCCACACCTAGTGTCTTTTACCCAGACCCGTGAGAATGAGGATTAAACCTCTTTATAAACCTCTTTACTCATGGTTTGTCAAGGCTGGGGAGATGCATGCAGTTCCTCCCTCCATCACTGGAACTTATATGCCCACCCCATACAAGTCTGACATAGAGGAAACACAGGTAAGTTATGGGTCAAAGTCTGATAATAAAACTTCTGAAACTCTTTCAGAATCTAATGACTTTGTCTCTTGTGATAACAGTGACAAGTCTTCAGACTCAGAGACCTATGCATCCTGTGATTCAAGCCTCAAGACCAAGACCAAAGACTTCCCACCTGCTGTTGATATCAAGACTTTGCCAGAGTCTGATGTTGAAGACCCAAATTCCACTGCTGGCAGTCCTAGTTTTTCTTGTTTGGAGAATGTAAAATCTCCTAGGATCTTTTGTAATAAAAGTGGAATGAACAATAGGAATGTGTGTAAAAACAATTCTGTGCGTGTTAAGAAATGTTTTGTTTGTGGTAGTAAATTGCATTTGATTAAAGATTGTGACTTTTATAATTGTGTAGATTCTGTCCCTTGTAAATCTAAAGCAGCATCTGTTCCTGCTGGTAGTAGGAATTCGTCAGCATCTGTTACTGCTGGTGGATCTGATCCTGCTGCTAGTAGAAACAGACCAGCAGTCAATTCTGCTGGTAGACCAAATCCTGCTGGTTGGTCTAAAAGACCAGCACCTGTTTCTGCTGGTAGACCAGTTTCTGCTGGTTGGCTTAATCCTGCTGCTAGACCATATTTCAGACCATCATCTGTATATTTTAATAATATGTATTGGCCTAACTTATATGACCCTATGTATATGAATAAGGGACGATGGGGTACTGCTGTTAAGACCTCAGCAGGTTACTCTTGGAGGAATAAAAGACCACAATTTTGGGGGTCCAAGAGTAATGGTGGATCTCATCAATCCACATGGTTTCACACTTAATGATCCACAAGGCAGGCTCAAGTCAGAAATGGCTTGGGTCTCTCAAGTGTACTAATGTTTTTTTGTTGTATGATTTGTAGGGTGATCCTAGTACAGATAATGACATAGGTATAGTTGACAGTGGTTGCTCAAGAAGTATGACAGGAAACAAGGAGAAGCTTGATGATTTTGTGCAGGTCAAGGGAGGCATTGTCAAATTTGGAGGTGGAGATGGTAGAATATCAGGAAAAGGCACCATAAAGACTTCAAAGCTTGACTTTGAAAATGTCTACTATGTTGAAGAGCTCCAACACTTTAACTTGTTCTCTGTATCACAAATTTGTGATAAAAAGAACAAAGTTCTCTTCACCGATGATAATGTGGCTGATTTACTGACCAAGGCATTTAATGGACCAAGATTTGCGTATCTGGAGGTCCATATTGGGATGGTGAATCCCTCTTTCATGAATTGAGGGGAGGTATAAGCCTAAGGGGAGGCTTGTTGTTGTATAATTGTATATTCTAACTTTCTTGCAGGTGGATATGGTGTTTTGTGGGATATTATTTTCTTGTGATTGCATGTAGTCAATACTGCTGTTAGTTGTACATTATTCCTGTTGACAGGTTGGATTCTGCTGGTAGCACTCTGTTTCTGCTGGTGGATTCATTTCTGCTGATGGGGTGTGTGTTCCTGCTGTCTGCATGGTTTTTGCTGTTGGTTGACTTTTTCTGCTGGCTGAATACATTCATGCTGCTGGTGTGTTTATGCTGCCAATACATCAATTTATGCTGCTGAACTGGTTTGTGCTGGTAGTATCAAGTTCCTGCTGGCTGACTTATTTATGCTGGTAGTAACTTGTTTCTACTGTCTCAACTTTGTTTTTGCTGTGCTCAGTTTGATATTGCTGGTTGGTTGGTCTCTGCCACTAGTCACTTGGTTTCTGCTGGTAGTATCCAATCATGCTGGTGGAACAATGTATCTGCTGCCTGAATAGTTTGTGCTGTTCACATATCAATTCTGCTGTTTGACTTGTTTCTGCTGATTTTAAGACTAGTAATGGCTGTTGCAATGGAACTAGGAAATTGATTCTAACTTCCAGACTTAGGGATCAGACAATGCATAAGAGTGTGCACCAGAAATCGCCATTGAGGAGATAAATCGCCATACGCTTAATAAAGTTGCTACCTCATGTTTATCGTGAGGATATTCTTCTGTTGCGACGACGGATGAATAGGTACTTTCGGTTAAACCCAGATGTAAACATTGGTTTAGACCTCTGGAGGGATGTGAACATGTTGTGTCAGTCACTTCATTCTGATGACGTGGAAGAATTTTGGCGTACACAAGATGATTGGATTGTGAGTAGCTGGCAGTTGTACCCTAAGAGTTCTGTTCATGTTCTGGATTTGACGAATGGGAAGACTGTGTATATGTTCGTGGACAAGGTCTATCCTATCCGGGCAACACTGCTGGAACGTATGTTACGTCACAGGCTCACAGTTCCACCCTCGTATTGTCGGGATGTTGTTGTTGCTGGCAATATAATTCGGACGGTCCAGGATGGTTAAACACATGTGTACTCTTAGTTATCGTGTTGTATACCTTTAGTGTTAGTGCTTACACTGCACGACAAATGGTTTTCAGCTCACCATGGCTAACAGCCAAGAAAGAGTCTGGCTCATCATTGCAAACGGCTTTGGTGTGTAACTCAAATCCGTTGATAGCTGTAAGGGTTTGCTAAAAATCCTATGGCCTTCACTCACCATGTTCTTGTAACAAAGAGTGGCTAGTCCAAGAGGGTACGGCTCTTGGTAAAGACAGCTCAAATCCGTTGATGGTTGCCAGGTTACCCAAAACTGGATGGTTATCACTTTCCATATTCTTTGGATGAAAAGTGGCTAGTCCATAGCAAACGGCTCATGGTAAAGACTTTCTCAAATCCGTTGATAGTTGACAATTTACTAAAAATTGTATGGTTATCGACTCACCATATTACTCTGTGTATGAAGAGTTGGCTAGTCCTGAGCAAACGGCTACAGGTAAAGACGTGTCAAATCCGTTGTATGGCTGTGACGGTTTGCCAAAAACTGTTAGGGTATTCCAATTCACCCTTGATTCACGTTCTGAGAAATTGGACTGGTTGTTGTTACACCAGGGTGTTTGTTTTCACCAAAGTATCAACTAGCCCAAGAGTGAGTAGCTACTTGGTAAAGGCTTATCAAATCTACTTATGTTGCTGCAAAGACTGGAAGCTGCTGTTCTTTGATGTTGCTGCCTCATTTGATTCTGCTGTTCATCGAGTTCATGCTGTTTCATTTGATGCTGCTGTGGCTTCTACGGTTTCTGCTGCTTGTTGGTTTTATGCTGCTGCTGCTTACTTTGTTTCTGCTGCTCCTCAATCCTCTTGCTTCGCGAAGATCTATCTAGAAACTTGGAATTAACGGAGTCAAAACCAAGTTTAGGGGAGGATTGTTGGGAATTATTGAAAACGACTAAGTGTCGTTTCTGCTGATAGAGATGTTCGTTTCTGCTGATGGCATTAAGTGGTTTCTGCTGGCAGTTCAAGTAGCGTTCCTGCTGATTATGTTCCTGCTGGTCATGTTATCATTTCTGCTGACAGATATAGCGAATATGCTGATCTTAGTTATAGACGTAATTAATGTAATTTATAGATATATTCTAGAGTTATCTCATAAAGATAGGAATGAGATAAATTAGGAAGAGATTGATGTATATCTCTTACGCAATTTTAGGAATCTTGTTTAGCAATTTAGGGTTTCTTCTCTATAAAAGAAACCTTTAGCATTAGGGTTTGGCACCGATTTACAGATCACAAAACAATTTATTATCAATAGAAAGATCCATAGAGGATCATTGTTTATATTTATTCTTCTTTATATTACATTGTTTAGTTTCCGCATAAACGATTGATAGAGTCTCTCACGTATATACTTGTGATTACATAAGTACTATACAATCTCGAAGGCTATAAGATCTATCTAGTTACAGATCCTAACAATGACAAACCATGGTATGCTGATTATGTTAACTACATTGTTGGAAAAATTATGCCTCCAAAATGGACACCTGAAAAAAGAAAAAGGTTTTTCTCTCAAGTAAAAAACTATTTTTGGGATGAACCATACACATTTAAATTATGCCCGGGCAATGTGATAAGACGATGCGTTGCTAGAAACAAGATCTTTGAAATCTTGGCACACTGCCATTCTGGACCGACTAGAGGTCATCGTAGTGCCTCGATACTTGAAGAAAAGTCTATGAATCAGGATTCTTTTGGCCTAGCATCTTTAAAGATGCTAAATATTAAGTAACAAGATGTGATACATGTCAGAGATCAAGAAACATATCATCAAGGAGTGAGATGCCTCAAAACAATATTCAGGTATGTGATATATTTGACATATGAGGACTAGACTTTATGGGTCCCTTTCCTAACTCAAGGGGTAATAAGTATATATTAGTAGCGGTTGATTATGTATCAAAATGGGTCGAAGCTCAAGCACTTCCTATGAACGATGCTCGTGTTGTGATAAATTTTTTAAGAAGGTTGTTTGCAAGATTTGGAGTTCCTAAGGCTTTTATTAGTGATCGGGGGACACATTTTTGTAACTCACAATTAGAAAAAGCCTTGTAAAAATATAGAGTTACTTATAAATTATCAACAACATATCACCCTCAAACCAAGGATAGACTAAAGTGACTAATAGAGCTATTAAACATATTTTGGAAAGGTCAGTGGGATATAACCCAAAGAATTGGTCCGAAAAGCTCGACGATGCGTTGTGGGCATTTAGAACCGCCTACAAAACACCTACCGGATGTACCCCTTTCAGATTAGTTTACGAGAAAGATTGTCACCTACCTGTGGAGATTGAACATAAAGCATATTGAGTACTAAAACAATGTAATATGGATCTTACAGCTGCAGCAAAAAACCGTTTCATGAAACTTAATGAATTAATGGAATTATGAGATGGAGCATACGAGTATACCCGCATCTACAAGGAAAGAACTAAGAGATGGCATGAATCTAGGACCCGAGGAGATAAAGATTTTAAAGTTGGATACAAGGTATTGTTATTTAACTCTAGATTTAAAATGCATCTGAGAAAGCTCAAATCGAAGTGGTACGGTCTAAATGTGGTAAAAACTGTTTATCTGTATAGGACCGTAGAAATCACCGACAGGAATGGGATTAGTTTTAAGGTCAATGGACAAAGATTAAAGAAGTACTACGATGGACGTAATGATACGGATGATAAAGAGGTAGTGGAATTCGAAAAAAATACGACATAGAAGCTGAAGAAAAAGTCTAGCTTAAAGACTTAGCTGTAAACAAAAGTACTTCCCGGGAGACAACCTAGATTGTTATTTATTTTTATCAAGTCTGTCTTCCCAGACATCAATACGGTGTATTTGCTCCATACCATACGGCGTATTGAATGTCTGGACGTTATCAGTCCTTTTATTTTTATGCACTTTAAAAACATTATTGTCAGTTCTGTCCATACAGCGTATTCATGCACATGATACGACGTATGCGGCAGACTGACCCATATTTAGATACTTTTTACAGGTTCTCTATACGACGTATTCCGGTTTAAGGATACGGTGTATTAGTTTTCTGTACAGTTTAGTTTATTTATAATTAACCATAGGTACCGAGATAGGAGTGCATCGTTTTTTCTATATTTTGTATAGGACCTCACAGAAAAAAACCCGACAATGTTGGTGACGTATCTACAATCTGGAAGTTTTGATCATTAAATTTACATGGAGAATCTACCGAGCAAAATATCAAGGGAGTTTCTCATTCTAATTCTTTTTAATTCTTGTTTTTAAATGTTTTATCCAAACAACGAGGATGTTGTATAATTCAAGTGGGGGGATAAAAATTAGAATGTATACTTGTCTTATTTTTCACATAAAATGCTTAAATTATGCTCAAATTTAAAATTTTTAAAATTTTTTCAAACATAATTTTGTGAAATTACTTGTTACATAACCCGCACACAATAACCCTTATTAGATATTATGAGGATTTAACCTTATCCGTTTCTAAACGTTTACCCAAATTCCACAAAAATATGAGTGTGCCGGTGATGTTGTAGACTTTAGAACTTGGCTTGTGATGAGTACTATGGATTTAGATGGAGCAACTTATTTAAATTGGTAAATTTTTAGGATTACACCCAAAAAGCCTATACATGTTGTTTTATTAACTAACTACACTGGTTAGTTAACTCCTGTATAAACCCTTTGTTTACTCTCATTTTAAGAGTAAGATACTCCTAGAAAAACCTGTAGAGCCAATCCTTTAGGAATAACACCAACTATTTGTTTCATTGCACCTTTACACCTTAACCTACCCTGTTAGATTAAGCCGTTTAAAGTTGATGGTTCTTTAGTGTTAAAGTTATGTATTTCCAAAAGTCCTTGTGTTCATTTTCGAGATTCTTTGGTACGATTGGAAAGAAATTTGCACATTGCAAATGGGAATGTATAAAGTAGTCAAAACTCATGTATTTTTACTACCATCACTATTATTGGTACGTCCGAAGAATGAAGAATTATCGAAGGAAGTATCCGGAGTTATTATGATCGTGAAGATGATGAAATTACACTGAGAATCATAGTTAGTATAGTGTTTAAAAAAATCGAAAAAATCAGAAAAAGCACAACAAAAAAGAGAAGGAAAGTTTGAAGATGATCGTTTCGCAAAGCCAAAACCGAAGGAATTATTTGACGGATCAATTATTCATTGATACGTCTTATAAGTCAACGATGTAAAGTTTTGTATAAAGTGGTAGATATCGCCACTTGTCTTGTAAAAGTATGTAAAGTATGGGATGATAGGGAAGTTGACCGTTACGGGAACGCCAACTTAGGTTGTTGTTTTTGATCTATGATCAAGACGTTTGTATATAGTTGTGTCTTTATCATGGTAATGGTCGAGAAAAGTGTCTAGCAACTTGTATCTTAGACTTAATCTATTTGTTTTGTAAATTTTATTTAACAACAATTTAATTCCCTTTCCTAATCATTAACCTTGGGTTTTACTCGACCGAGGATGTGTACGAGTCATGCATGTCTATTCCGTCGTTACGGCCATGTATGCGTGTCTCGACTGTCTTGTTGGTTTATTACTTTTGGTGAAAGTTAGAAGATCCATACCCTATGTTATTCTTCATCCTAACCCTTGGTTAAACTCGAATGAGGATATGATCGAACACACATGTCTATTTTGTCGTTACGGCCATGTATGTGTGATTCAACTACCTTGTTGGTGTGGTACTTTTAGTGAAAGATTCTAAGAACGATCAACCCTAAGCCTTATAATAAAAACCTATTTTACCTTTATAAACTTGTTACTCCTTAGCTCTAGTGGTGGAGATGTGTATCCTTACGAAGCTTATAAAAGAATACTCGTCACGACCAAGCAATTAAGCTAATTAGTTACATGTTACCACATAGATTAGTTGAGTGATTTGAGTGTTTTCATCTTTCTATTTCGTGAGGTGTTTGATTGTGTACTTGTAATAGATCGAATAAATGCTTAAACGGAAAAATCCTTAGGGATACATTTTTATAAACTTCTAAAGGCTACTTGAGGACAAGTAGGATTCAAGTGGGGGGGATATTTGATGACATCAAATAACATCATTTTTATAGCATCATTTATCCCATGTAATTATCCCATGTAATTAACCCATTTTGTATAATTATTGCAAATAATTGTTACTTAATCGTTTGTATTTGAGAATTGCAGTAATAATAGAGTACTTGGTGAAGATTAGCTAAAAGGCAAGCATTATGGAGCTTAAACAAAGAAATATTAAGAAACTGACTCTGACATTCTATACGCCGTATCCATCAAGGAAGATACGGCGTGTCTGTGCCTACACTTCACAAGAAACCACGAAGGAAGTAAGATCAATACGCCGTATCCAGAAGATACCTATACGCCGTATTCAAGTTATAGAATATGAAGATTCTGAAAATATCGAACGTGGTCCCTACTCCAAGAAACCCCCGATACGCCGTATCCAAGACACTTGATACGTCATATCGACCAAATTCCAGACTCTATAAATAGAAGACCTAAAAACAGGTTTTCAGTGTGCTTGATCATATTTACAATACCATACCCTTAAAAGTCGATTTTTAAAAGATAAGAAGAGCAGAAGAGGTCAAGCAAAGCTATCAATTCCATAGGAAACACCTTGTAAACTCCTATACTCTTTTAATCATTCAGTTTTTTGTATCATTCGTTAACTCGGTTAGTTTACCTTGGTTGAATTATTACTCTTGTATTGATTATGACATTTGAGGGCTAATACCCTTGGGTATTAGCCATTATTATGAAGATTTAAATGTTTGGTTTGTTTATATCAATTGCTTAATTCATCGTTGAATGCTTGTTTATGTTTATCAATTTATACTTGTTTACGTGCTTTTGTATGTGACCTATTATTCAACTGGATCTAGTGATACGAACAAGTAATCTAGATGCCGGGATGGCTCTCCATATAGTGATTAATACATCTAGACCAATAGGATCACGATTAATAACCTATCTTCACCTTTAAATTGTAAGATTAGTTGGACCGGCTGGTGACCCTTGGGATCAACGAGTACATTCGTAATTAATTGGTAAAGACTCGGTTAGTAGACTACTAGTGTATGAATTGCCTTTAAGCAGTAAGTGGGTAAAGTCTATGAGCTAGGGTTTAACAAGATCACCATTCCTTTAATCCTAAGATAGATTATAATCAGCAAATAAGGATGCTTTATGCAGATGCGTTTAATTGTGACCGAATTCTTCATATCTAAGTCTTAGGAAGAAGTAACGCCTAAGTCTTAAGAATGATATGCCGCCTCGAGATAAGTAATCATTGCACTAAATAAACAAACCAACATTCTAATTGGATTAATCATGGCTAATACAATTTTCTTATATTCGGCTAGACCGCTCTTCTATCTTTTGTTAATTTGCTTTTGTGTGTTATCGCGTCTTAAATTGATCTAAGTCACCACCAAACCCGTACCAGTCTCTCAGGCTGAAAAACCCCTTTATCCGTTAGAATTAGGATTAACTTAGGTTCAGCATAGGTTTAACATAGAATAGACTTAATTTGTTTAAATTAACTTAGATTAGTCAACCAGAATATTAATAAATTGAAAGATTGTTTCTCGCTCTTAGTGATCAACACTCTACTTACCACGAAACTACCACCGATCGGGTACTCTGCCTGTTAAAGGGTTGTTTTAGGTAAAGTCGGAAAAATATAAATTTAAAACTTGAATCATCATAAATAACAACCTCACAACGACACATCATAAACTAACCGAGTTAAATGAATGATACAAAAAATTGAATGATTACAAAAGTATAGGAATTACACGGTGTATTCTATGGAATTATGATTGATGCTTGACCTTGGGTGCTCTTCTTTTCTTCAAAAAATCAACATTTGAGTTTATGGTATAGAGAATATGATTAAGCACACTGAAAACTTATTTTTTTAGTCTTCTATTTATAGTCTCTAAAAATGAGTGGATACGCCGTATTGAATGAGGTCAATACGGCGTATTGGGGTGCATTCCTTGGAGTGCACGCTACGTTCACAGTCAATCAATAATAACTGTTACCAATCACATTTACTGCAGGATCTTTGATTGTTTGACCAATTGTATACGGCGTATGTAATCAGCAGGATGCGCCGTATTGGGTATTGAACGTACGCGTTTTCTTGTGAAGTCCAGGCGCTGATATGCCGTATCTTCTTTGCTGGAAAATGTGCGCCTTTCAGCTTGTCTTCACAATGTACTCCATAATTACTGCAACTAACAACTTTAAGTGATTAAGTAACAATTCTTGCAATAATCATATAAAAGTGGGTAATTTACTTGGGATAAATGATGCTATAAAAGTAACTTTATTTGATGTCATCATGGGGCTACGAGAACTCACCTCTAATAAGATAATGGTAGATAAATGAAGATGATCTCTAGCTATACGTGCAATGATACCCGACAACGACCTATTTAATAAGTTTTACTTAGTATTATATTTTATGAAAACCTATTGTACAAGCGTTTGCATTGGAGTTTGTAAAAAAAATGTTTGTGTAGTTGTTATAAAGATTTCATTTAGTATTTTGACTCGAAGAACTCAGGTAAAGGAAGGAATAACGACCTGATAGACGAGAGATTTATTGGATAAATACGGAGACGCACACGAAATGAGTGTTAGGAAATCGAGGATTTAAGAAAAGAAGATATTAGAAAACTTAAGATTCATGGAATTTAGAATTAAGTTAATTTAGAATTTAAGAAATACATATAGTAATAATAACAGAGCACTTAAAAATCATAGAACTAAGGATCTAGATGGATTAGAAATTAAGAAACAAGAATAGTAATATAAATAGATGATTTTTAAGAGTCGTAGAACTAAGGATTAAGATAGGTTAGAGTATAAGGATTAAAAGTAAAAGAATTAGGATTTAAGGAGTTGAAATAAAGTAAAATAAAGTAAGATGAATAAAATCGGACATATTTTAGTAATTTAACCCAATACCCTGAATTAATTTGATAAAACATCGTTAATATAGATATTATAGTGTTTTTGCTTTACAAATTAGGTGTTGGAAGTTTTGTATAAAAATTATGTTTTTTTCGTCTTTTAGTCGGGTATTAAAATAATTATATTTTATTACTCGTCTTCTTGTCGAGATTTTAGAAATTAGTTCGTATTATGATTATACTTAAAATTCTTAGTTTGTTGATTGTAATTAAGTATAAACGTTTACTAAATATCAATTAATATTTAACACTTAGTGATTTTGTCCTTTTGTCGAACTTATATGAAAATGAGCCTTTAAAGATATTTTCTAAGTATATGATATTTTATAAAATTTCGGCATGACCTGTTTGTTTGTAAAAGTTTACCAAGGTTCTCAAACCTTATTTTCAACCACTCTTTCAATTTCAATAGTTTTCCGGCAAAATGCCAAAATTTACGGTTTACATGACATTTCGTCAAAACACATCATTCAAAAGACCATTTTAATCGTTTTAAGTTTGTATGAGTATTTGTAGATCAAAATTCGTCCTAACATTTATATTTACTAGTTTTCACTTATTGGGCTCAAAAGCATAATATTAGCCCAAAATAATCATTTAGTATATCTTATCCAAGTTCAACCCAAAATGTAAGTCCACTAGTTAACTCATTCGACAAACCAAAGCCAATTATGTTTAGTAAGAAAGTTATTTGTTATTGGGCCTTATGGCCCATTAGGAGTTTATAAATATTTAGTTTTTCCTATTTTAGTCCATTAGTCATTGGGCCTTATGGCCCGTTAGGTGTTTCTTAGTTAGTTCAATCGTATAAGATAGATGTTAGTTAATCCTTATTGGGCTTCCCGGCCCAATAAGCCCATACGAGTATTTTATAAATTTTCAAGTCCGAAAATAAATCGATAAGTATTAGAATAAGCTAATAAGCCCTTTATACGTCAAAGTAAGTAAGATTAATAAGCCAAAATTAAGCCGAGAGGTTATTGGGGATTGTTGGACCGATAGTTGCACACAAGCCCAATAAGCACTCTAAAAATAGAATAAGCCCGATTGTAAGCCCGTTAAGCGAAAGGAATTTCCAATAAGTATCTTGGTATAAGAATAAGCTAGGAATACAAGTAAGGAATATAAATCCGAAGTAATAAGCCAAGGAAATAAGCCATGGCTTACTCCCTTATTAGGTCGTGAGCCCAATAAGCTCAAAAATATTGAAAATAAGCTAGAAATTAGTCCATAAGCTCAGAAACCTTTTTAGTATTCAAATAAGCTAAGAAATGAGTCCATAAGCACAAAATAGGTTTTGGTGAATAAGGCAAATAAGCCGAAGCTTATTTTCTTATTGGGTCGAACCTTACATAAGCCCAAAATTAAATAAACATAAGCGTGAGAGTTTTGATAAGCTCGAATTCAAATAAGTTACAAAATAAGCCGTGAAGCGAATACACAAAATAAGCCAAAATAAGAATAAGCCAAACGAGATAAGCCACATCCATTTTCGGATGGGCCGAGACAAAAAAAAAGCCCATTGGGCTCGAAATAAGTAAACTGAACACCCTTTGATGGGTTGGGCTTGGGCCGAGACTACCACGCAAGCCCAAAACGAAATAAGCAAATCCAATAACCCAAATAAACCCACTAGAAATCGAATAAGCTCGTGAAGAGTTTATTAATAAGCTGAATACAAAATAAGCAATTAACATGGGTTCCTTTCGGTCCCCTTTTTGGGCCGTGACTCAAAATAAGCCCAAGGAAGGCAAATAAGCTCACGGTGAGCTTATTATTACGCCAAAGACCAAATAAGCACTTTTAGACCTTAAATGTTATTTTACCATTAAGACCATTTTATAATAGTGACACTTTTCTTGTTCACTCCTTTTTCCCTATTTCGAACCAAACCGCACCCTTATAGGGGTTTTCATAGTTTTCAAGTTACAAAAATTTACAGACATATTGTACATCTATGTTTAGATCATCAATAAGCTAATAAAAGTACAAGTATTATAAGATTTTGAAGACTTACAAAAAGAAGGTTTTGAATGAGGATTTAGACTTGAATAACAACCCAAACGTTGTTTTTAATACACCCCGACTATTATATTTCAACCCTTATGATCTTGATACCTTGTTCTTGATTAAAGATTGAAAATTTATGGATTTATGGTTGTTGTTGGTTTTGGACGTGAGCAAGAAGGAAGAAAGGGAGAGAAAATTTTCTTAGTTTGATTTGGTGCATGTATGTTGATGTTTTTGAATCCATATAAGCCAAAAGGGAGGACAAGGCATGGTAGCTAGAAACTAGCCATGTTGTCTCCTAAGGGTTTGTTAGGATCACGAAAAGTATTGGTCACTTCCATTACATCGTTAAATAGCTCGTTATGTAATATTTGAAAACTAAATAGGCTAGCTTAGGAAAAGCCCATGGAAAGCCCATGGACCAAAGCCCATAGCCGGCCATGATTTAGGTATAAATACCCTCTCCACACATGGAGAGGGTGTTAGTTGGTTGTTTCATTTTCTTACACTAAGCTAATATTATTCATGTTTACTTTCTCTCACTAGAAACTTCTAACTAACCTTTCTCTCTCTAGTTCTTTGTGTGTTTGATTAAAGATTACTTAGATTCTTACAATTGGTATCAAGAGCCATGGGATGATAAATTTGTTCTTGTGTGCGTGTTTTACTTTATTTTTCTATTCATTTTTTTTGGTTCAAAGCTTTCTTTTACACTAAAAGATCTTATACTTAGGTATAAATGATCTAGTATCTTAGTTATACAAGGTGTACAAGCTTTGATCCAAGAAAACTTCATATTCTTACATTTTTTTTGTTCCAAAGGTTTATAAGGTACAAATCTTGATTTCAACATTTGTCTTAAAAACCATAAAGTTTGCATTTTTAAGGTTCTTATAGGCTTAGTATTACTAGTTGTACAAGAGATTTTGGGTAAAAACATCAAAAAGTGAGTCTTTTAGTGTTTTGGAAAAGTTGAAGTTCGTGTTTGCAGGTGGCGAATTAATCTCATTCTTGAAGGCGAATTAATCTCATTCTTGAAGGAGAATTAATTTCATTCTTGAAGGCGAATTAATCTCATTCTTGAAGGCGAATTAATCTCATTCTTGAAGGCGAATTAATCTCATTCTTGAAGGCGAATTAATATCATTCTTGGAGGCGAATTAATCCTTTTAATTGAAGGCGAATTACTCTTTTAGTACAAGGCGAATTAATCATCTTCTGCTCAAGGCGAATTAATCCTCTTTCAGTATAAGTCAAATTAATCCTCTTCTAATCAAGGCGAATTAATCCTCTTTTGTAGAAGGTGATTTAATCATTTCTTGTTGAAGGCGATTTAATCATTTCCTTAGAGGCAAATTAATCACTTCCTCAGAGGCGAATTAATCAAATTTGAATTATACGGTTTATTTCTTTGATTTGTAAAATCCTGTGAAACGTTATTTTCCTGGTTTAATCAAGAATTATAAAATCCCGTGTATTCTCAAGACTTAAAACACTTAAAACCATCTCACTTTAACACAATTACTTCTTATCACTGTCCGATCAACAAGTAATCTTATAAAAACAAAGTAACAATGACTACTCTTGCTTAATTCATGATACTTTCTGGTGGTGACAATCGTCCACCAATGTTGGACAAAGACCTGTATGATTCTTGAAAAAGTAGAATGGAACTATACATACAAAACAAAGAGCACAGAAGAATGATACTTGAATCAGTCAAACACAGTCCACTCATTTGGTCTACGATTGAAGAAAATAGGGTGACCAGGACAAAGAAATATGCTGAATTGTTCGGCTACATGAGATATATTCTGCTGATTGTTGATTCATGGCAACTAAATAATCAATTCTTTAAGGTCTCCTTCTGTATGGTCTAATTATCGTTAACATCACAGAGTTACCAAGGATCTATGGGAAAGGGTTCAACTACTAATGCAAGGTACCTCATTGACAAAGTAGGAAAGGGAGTGTAAACTGTATGCCGCGTTTGATAAGTTTGCTTACATCAAGGGGGAATCACTTCATCAGTATTACTTTTGATTTACTCAGCTGATCAATAACATGAACATTTACAAAATGAAATTGGAGCAATTTCAAGTCAATACCAAGTTCTTAAACAGTCTTCCACCTGAATGGAGTAAGTTTGTGGCTGATGTCAAACTTGTAAAAGATTTTCATACTACCAACTTCGATCAGCTTCATGCATATCTTGAAACCTATACTCCTGCAATAATGAAGTCCGTATTATGCGTGAACGCAATCAAGATCCACTTGCACTAGTTGTGAATCATCAAATGACACCATCTTACTTCAATACTTATTAGTCTTAATACAACAATCCTCAGTTTCAACAACAGTTTTCACCATCTCAGTCTCCTTAATATGGATCAATTCATCCCACACAACATTACTCAACTACTTATCCATCCACACCTCTTTTAATTACTTATCCGTCAACACCGTATCTAAATGCTTATTCATCCACAATTCATCAAGATGCTTGACAACCACAATCCATTCCTCAAATTGAATATACTATCTCCATAGTTAATCAACAGTCACATCTTGTTGAATTTCCTCAGATAGACCCTGGTGTAGCAGTTCTTGTGTTTAAGCAAGGAGATGACCCTATTGATGCCATTAACAAAATGATGTCATTTTCTGTCTATATCATCCATCTCGTTTCCATTATTTCTTTTTTTTTATTACCAACAAATAAGCTAGGAAATTCTTCCAACCAAGAGCAAAAAGTAATCTATTCATGATGAAAGGGTGAATGTTCAACCAATTTAGGGAGATACATATTCTTAGTGCTGCTGGTTATTAGGAACATAGAGCAAAACTTTAGGAACCAAAAAGGAATTAATTCGGTTAGCAAAGGGTTGCGAAGTGTTTTAGAACTGCCAAGGGGAAGGTCTCATGGTGCTATGACCAGTGACTCAAGCCCAAAGAGGAAAAGGGATGCTACATGGTTCAGGGATAAAGTTCTATTGGTTTAAGCACAAGGAAATGGTAAAGTTTTGAATAAGGAAGAATTGGAATTTTTGGCAGATCCTGGTATTACAGAAGGTCCAGTTACACAGACGGTCATCACACATAATGCATGCTATCAAGCAGATGACTTGGATGGTATGATTCTGAATGTGATGGGATCTCTACAACCAAAGCAGTTCTTGTGAAGTCCCAAATAAATAGATCTTCTTAGTTTGGTAAAGCTTAGTTAACATGGATAAATCCAAACTAACTATAAGAGAAACTATGATTGTAAATACTACAACTTATGCAGAATCTAACTTGCAATACTAAGAAGAATAATGAATACTAAACTTGAATATTTTGATTGCAAATATTCTGACAAGGTTACGAATAACTAACTATGAGATATGTGTTTTCTATGAAGATTGATATATCTAACTATGTCGTAAGGTTCCTTTTATACACTAAGGAAAACCCTAATGGGATTACTATAACGCGTTCAAGTGTTACATGCATATCTATTCTCTAATATTTCTCAATGCATATCACATAAGAGGACTAACTATTTAATACCTAACAGTACTAATTAACTAAACTATTAATACTAATTATACTGGCAATTTTTTCATTTGTATTGGAAGTACTAACTATTATAACTAGCAAGTACTAACTTACTTAGTATATTTCTTTAGTCATTAGCAGGAGTATCAATCTTGAAACCTGCAGTTGTTAAAGTTGTTACTGGCGTAGTACCTCAATTTCTAACAATCCGCCCTAAACTTGATATTTACTTGTCAATCATCAAGTTTTTCCAGTTTATAGCATCCTTGGTCTTTAGGATGATGTATTCAACAATTTACTACTTACTAAGCATTTATTTGATGAACTTGATAAGCTTAAATACCATAGTACTTTCTTCTTCAGATTCTAACTGCAAGTTTTAATCTTTTTCCTATAATTCCTTGATCAGTGGGTACTTTTTCTCTTAAATAGCACTTATAATCTCCTAAGGTGCTACCAAACCATTAAAAGTGTGTGAACTCATACAAATTTTCATGCAATTTCCATTTCAGCAATTGCTTAACATTGGCATTGTCTTGTCATTGCTCATCCCCTGTTTGGATGCATCCTCTTCATTCAAATCATCATCTGAAGACTCAACCTGTCTGTATTTCCTCCTTCTTGGTTGTGAGTTGCTTGACTTCCTTTGTCTTTCTAATCTCTTGATTCATTTCATTAGTCTGAGGATCTCCACAGCTTGAGCATCCTTCTCTTTCTCCAAGTCAAACACCTGTTTTGACTATTTTGTACACAATAGTCATCAATTCCTATAGTTGCAGTCTACCCTCATTACTTCCAGGTGTGTAACCTCCTGGGAGAGGTGAATCATGGGGTGTGATTGGTACATTAACCGTCAATTCAAATTGATGTTCCATCCTGCCCTCCCCACTTCCAGATGTGTGACCTTCTGAGAGAGATGGTTCATTGGGCTTTTCAAGCACTCTCTCAGACCTAGTCTGAGCAGGAGCACCCCCCATGGTGTCTTGGCGCCTGAGACTGCCACCTGTATCCATACCCTGAGGAAGGTCAACATTAGGCATTGTCGTGGTCTGGGTCCTAATTATGTTAGCACTGTCATGTGTTGCATCTAAGCTAGCAGCAGTAGTGATAGCCCTTTCCATACTGTCACCCCCTTTTTATGGACAGCCTCATCTGCTCCAAGGTCTTGAGGTACACTAGTATGAGGTAACCTAATGTCCTTTATGGTTTTCCTATGTGTTTGAGTCTTTCTTTTTCTTTGATATGTAGTTGGAGATGGGAGTAGTTGCTCAATGTGAGCTTCAGTTTAAGGTTCATGAAAAATTTGGTTGTCAGGTAGAGGGTATGGGTTGGGGTTCAGGGGGTGTTGTTGAACCGTCACCCTCAGGTGCTTGGTTATGCACCAACAATATCAACGGTAACAAGCAGTACTAATATTAGCCTGGCAGTATTAATATTAGTCTAACAGTATTAATATTAGTCTAACAGTATTAACTTGTTCTCTAATAACTATGCAATAACATGCCTCTATTCATCACAAGCACACTAGAAATAACTAGATAAACATGTGAGAATTCATGAGGATCCATATCTATGCATAGCCCATGAATAAAAGTTAAGAACTGTCAACCAAAACAACATACCAGTTGTAATCCATTCCAACTTCAATCCAAATAGTACTTGTGTATACTCCACTGCACTTGAACACCATTAACTTCCCCTGAGATCATGCAGCTACAGATTAAGCATACAAATGCTTGCCACCAGAAAATTAAATCTACTCACATTAAAAGCTTTAGTGAGCAAATAAGCTACATTATTATCAGTGTGTATCTTTACCAACTCTATCAATCTCTTCTCATATGAATCTCTAATGAAATGATGTCGAATCTCTATATGCTTTGTTTTAGAATGGTAGACAGGATTCTTGACAACACAAATAGCACTCTCATTGTCAACATGAATCTTTGTCTGCATAAAATTGTATCCATAATCTAACATCTGATTTTGGATACAAAGCACTTGACCACGGCAGTAAGAAGCAGTAATATATTCAGCTTCAGTAGTTGAATTAGCCAATACAGTCTGATTTTTACATTGCCAAGAGATTAACCTTGAACCAAGAAATTGACAACCTCCTGTTGTGGATTTCCTGTCCAAACTGGCACATGCATAGTCACTATTGGAAAAAGCTTACAATATAAAAGAAGAGTCCTTAGGATACCAAAGGTCTAAATTGGGTCCACCCTTTAGGTATCTAAAGATCATTTTTACTGCATTTAAGTGGGAAACTTTTGGTTGAACTTGAAATCTTAAGCATGCACAAACTGAGAACATAATATCTGGTCTGGAGGATGTAAGGTACATCAATGACCCAATCATTGACCTGTATAAATGGACATAAACATCCTCATCATCTTCATTTATTGTTAAAACCTTATTGGTTTCCATAGGAGTACTGGTTGTCCCTACACTAGAAAAGCCAAATTTCTTCAAGATTTCACCAACATACTTGTCCTGACTAATGAAGATTTCATCCTCTTTCTGTTTGACTTGTAAACCCAAGAAAAAAGTGAGATCTCCTATTGAACTCATCTGGAACCTTTTGTGCATTATTTGCTCAAAATCTGTACACAAGAACTTTTTAGTGGAACCAAAGATGATGTCATCTACATATACTTGTACCAGTAGAATATCACCCTTGACTCTCTTTATGAACAAAGTCTTGTCAATTTGACCTCTGTAGAATCCATTGTCCAGCAGATAGGTAGAGAGAGTCTCATACCAAGCTCTAGGAGCTTGGTGTAGACCATATAAGGCTTTCTCCACTTTGTAAACTTTGTCTGGAAATTCTGGATCCACAAAACCTGGAGGTTGGCTAACATATACCTCCTCATCAATAGTACCATAGAGAAAGGCACTTTTAACATCCATCTGATACACAACAAAATTCATGAATGAGGCATAGGCCAAAAATAACCTGATTGCTTCAATCCTGGCAACAGGAGCAAACACCTCATCATAATCAATGCCTTCTTCTTGTTTGTATCCTTGTGCTACCAGCCTGGCTTTGTTTCTGACTACTATACCCCTTTCATCTTTCTTATTTCTATACACCCACTTTGTACCAATAGCCTTCTTGCCATAAGGTAGGTCAACTAGTGTCCAAACCTTCTGGATCTTGAACTGAAGCAGCTCTTCTTGCATTGCTTCAACCCAGCTTTCATCATCAAGGGCTTGAGCTATCTTTGTGGGTTCCTGCTGAGAGAGGAAACATGCAAATAAGCAGTTCTGGAAATCTTTGTGATTTGTCCTTTTCTGTTTTTGGATGTAGCTTATCATAGCATGTTCTCCAGAATTCTTCTTTGACATGCCCCTTGTTTGTACTGCTGACTTTGGATCTCTAATTATTTGATCTTTAGGATGAATAAAGTGTATTCTAGTTGTGGGAATAGGACTGACAACAGTTGAAGGTTCCATATTGTTGAAATCAGCCTCAACACCCATAACTTGATCAGCAAAAGGAGAATTGTAAGTGTCCAAATCTTCATCATCAAAAGTACAGCCAAAAATGCCAGTATTTGGAACTTCAGCAGTATCCTCCAAATCAGACATGAGTGGATCATCTGGAAGATTAGTAAATTTACTAAAAGGAAGAAATGATGATCCAGCATCACCAAAAATTCTTGATCTACCAACAGTATTAACTGGTGTGATAACAGTATTAAAACTGTTAACACTGCTGGCTTTAGTAGCCTTCCCTTGAAGAAGCTCCCTGTTGCATTGTGCTTCAAACTCTTTTCTAACAGCATCTGATTGANTGTATGGAGGGCTTCTTTATTTTCACCCTTTATCCTTACATTTCTTTTTCATTCTTCAACCCCTTCAATGCTTACCGAGACTTCATAACTAACACCTTGTTGGGTTTGTTCCAGTGTTAGCTCCATCTCAGTCGGCATTATTCCCTATTCTCACTTTTTCTCCTTTTTAATCATACCTAAGGACTTCTACACTAACTAGTGGATATCCCTGGGTAGATCCCTCCGGTTCTGGCTGGATCATGGGATCTGAATACCTAAGCCTAACCGCCTTATAACTTCATAAATTTAAGAACATGGTCGGTCTTTTGGGTATTTCATCACGATCCTTCCAAAAACATTGAAAATTTCAATCAAAGTGTTTGATATAAATATCAAAAGATTTACACTTTGAGAGTTTTTCATCATCACTAAAAGCTCCCCCTTAACATGTGCATCGTAATCGTAGTACATGCTAGGTGTGGAGTGCATTGAGTCCATTTTATTTGATCACTTCTGTCAATATACATTAAGTCCAGGTTAATCACATTTTCTCCCCTTATCCAAAATGTTAATCTCTTGATATTTTGGATATCAATTGATTAACCGTTCGGGGACAAAATGAGATATGATAGCAGATTGGAACATATTATTGATCCCCCTCAACGTTTGAAGGTTTATAAGACAGTGCTGAGTATAATAATTTGAAAGATTTTGAATTTACTAAGAAATTCTTGAAAATTTTGTACTCGAGCACTCCTTATTATCACCATTAAGTCTACACTTTATATATTCACAAGATTATTATATACGAGGTTTGACCTGAATGATGAGAACATCATATGATAGAATCATATGGTTCTTTTGTCGCAGCCGTAGGTCTCCTTCGTACAATTTTCCACCAACGAACTTTTCCAAGCTCCTCATTAACCTTCTTTCTTTCAAGAGGTTGTCAATCTGATCTTTCTCTGTCCAAGCACTCTTCAGCGTTGCTTTAACTTTCTTTCCAAGTTATGAAAGTCTTTGCATCAAACTTCGAGGATAGAACAGATTCAGATACATATGTAACTTGAGTTTGTGTGGTTGGTGATGTCGGTGTTGATGTTGTCTTAGCTTCCCCCTAAACCAGCAATCCTTTCTTGAGTAGATTCAGAACTTTCTTGCAAGCCGCATCAAGCAGTCTTAATGTATAAAGCCCAGATATCCGAAGTACACAATTAACCCTTTCAAGAACTTGATACCGCAACACCAAAGTCAATTAAGTCCCGGATGAGTGCATTTCTCTCTTCAGGATAGTCATGATATAAATTGTAACACCAAAGTCAACTAAGTCCCGAATGTCACAATTATTCCCTCTAAGTAGTCGAAATGATAGCACCTAAGTCAACTAAGTCCCAAATGTACTCATTTCTTTCTGCAGAATACTGACTGACTTAAGGAATCATCATACCTATGTGTACCTCTTTTATCAAATATTTCTACTTCTTTTAAGAATAAGCTTAGGGATTGACCGTTTGAGGAAGCATTAATTGAATCAGAAAGAACTTTTCTCACGTTTTAAATAATTATACTCCTAACACTTCCCCCTGGGGACTCAAATGATGCATACTGGCTAATGACGAGATGTCTCTTCCACCATGTGATTGAAATAGTGCACCCGAAAGATTCGAAACAGCCTAAAATCAAAAGAAGCTAACCTCAAAAGACAAAAGAAGCTAACCTCAAAAGAAGGCCAAGGACACTATCAAGTATACATCTACTCCTTCCCCCTTGCTGGTTTCGACACGTCGGAATCAGCAAAACCTTATACGCATACATATTCGAGATCGTGTTTGAAGAATTAATAAGCTTAAATCTAGTCCGTGAGAATCAATTTCAAGGCTTTTAAAACTATGAAAGTATTTCCAATCATTCCTAAGTCTTTTACAAACTATGAGGTGTTGGCAATATTGATCGTCTGTAGTTTAAAGCCTGAATTCACTAAGTCTCAAATTGCAAATAAGTCCATAAATATTTATACAAATGACATCTAAAGCTCTTGTAGTTAATATAAATTAACTCCCCTTGAAATTATTATCCGTCATTATTCAAAACTTTATCCGTTTATTCCATGACTTATGTTGAAAGACTTGTTTTAAAAGATTATTGGATGACAATATCTCCCCCTCAAATAAAGACCCGTTTTCTATTTAAAGAGTTGTTGTCATTGTTTGAGTGGTCGAATTTTCTTTGAAAAATCTTTTTATGATTACTAAAAACACTGATTCATTATGAAGATAACTTTTTACTAATAAAAATAAGATTTCTCTTATTTTGACACATAAGCGTACTGACACGTACACTTACGGATATATAGGAAGCACGGGTTGTGATGCAAAGTAATCACAAGCCTTTTCATGGTCATAAAGTAGACCATGCCTGAGAATAAATTCCCATTGAGAGGTCAAGTTTTCTTTTTGAAATACTTGCCTTTAAGATGATGACCGGGTTGCTATCTGAAATAATAGCAAGCCATATGGAATGTTTTGAAAACATTAGAAACTTCTGCTCGAACTTCATTTACAGGCTCGTATCATTGTTGAATGACATTTCTAAGACCGTAAATGTTATCGATTTTCAGAAGACATGCCATTTGAAAACTTTTTTTTGTATTTTTCTCATTTTTTAATTTTGTATTTTGTTTTTAAAAAAATTTATATAAAAAGAAAATATTTTTAGTTTTTCTGAGTTATATTATAGACATATGATACAAAGGATATTCGAATACGTACCACCACTATTCGTCAACGTCATCTGCCAACTTTTTCAGAGTCTCCGGCGTAAAACTTCGCATACCCAGCTTGTTTTGATGATAGAAATTTAATTCTTTCACGGCCTAAGAGCATTAGTGAAGATGTCCGCCATTGAACTCCGTATTGACCAAGTAAAGTTCGATCACAACATTTTCACATGCTCCTTATGAAGTTTAAATCTGATGTCTATATGCTTTGGATCTGGAATGTAACGTTGTTTTGTCGCATAAGTTCAATAGCGCTTTTGTTATCACATACATTGAATTTTATTGAATCAAAGCATAGTGGTAAGTGTTGTGTGAATCTCATCCAAGGACTTGAGCACAACAAACAGCTTGACAGGCACAAACAAATAGACAATTAAACGGACAAAGCAATATATTCAGCTTCCGTACTGATATCGCATGTCTTTTCTGCTCTTTTAGACGATCAGCTCATAAGTCTACTATCACGAAAAGTTGTATACTACCAGATGTGCTACGGCGTGTATCTTGACAACCAGCATGATCCGCATCTGCAAATGCTGTTAGTGCAATGGAAGAATCCTTCGGATACCAAAGTCCCCGATGTACGGTTCCTTTTAGATACCGAAAGATCCTTTTTACCGTATTTAAGTGCTTTTCGGTAGGCCGAGCCTGATACCGGGCACACATGCATATAGCAAAATTTTAGGTCAGGTCTACTGGCTGTATGATAGAGGAGGGTGCCTATCATACCATGATAGTGTGACAAATCTACAGCTTTTCCTTCTTTATCCTCATCTAGTTTGGATTTCTCCACCATGGGAGTATCCACTGGGTCACAAGATTCAAAGCCATATTTCTTTAGTGATTCAAGAGCATATTTAGATTGGTTTATAAAGATGCCTCTGGGACTTTGAGAAATCTATAGTCCTAAGAAAAATGAGATTTTACCCATCATCGACATCTTGAATTTTGAACACATGATTTTAGCGAATAGATCACAAAGTTCAGAAGTAGATGCAGCAAAGATAATATCATCGACATATATTTGTACCAGTAGTAGTTCCTTGCCTTCTCTACGGATGAACAGAGTAGGATCCACTGAGCCTTTTGAGAAGTCATTGGATATCAGGAATGAAGACAACATATCATACCACGCGCGTGGAGCTTGTTTCAACCCATAAAGAGCTTTCTTAAGCTTGTACACGTAGTTAGGTTTGTCTGGATCCACAAATCCGTCCGGTTGGCTAACATAAACCTCTTCCCGCAGATTACCATTCAGAAACGCAGTCTTCACATCCATTTGATAGACGACCATGTTCATATGAGCAGCAAACGCTAGAAAAATTCGTATAGCCTCTAATCTTGCAACCGGAGCGAAGGACTCTTCAAAATCGATTCCCTCTTCTTGACGATAACCACAAGCGACCAACCGAGCCTTGTTTTTCAGAATACCTCCTAACTCATCAAGCTTAACCTTATAGATCCACTTAAGAGTGATGACAAATGCTTTATCAGGAGGAGGAACAAGTTCCCAAACTTCAAGACGTTCAAATTCATGAAGTTCCTCTTGCATAGCTTCAATCCAACATGCTTGAGTTAATGCGTCTTTGTAGTTCTTAGGTTCGACTGATGTGAGAAAGGCATCATAGTAGCAGAATAAGGCTTGTTCATGGAGTTGTAGTCGTGTGGAAACTGGTCTGTCGAGATCACCGATTATATTCTCAAGTGGATGATCCTTAGTCCATTTGCTATTGTGTTCAGAAACTTGGTGATCGGGAGGCACAATTGTATGAATAACATCCGATGATGAGGATTGATCAGAAGTAACTTCTGGAATTGGAATACCAAAGTACGGATCATTACCCATATGTGCGACTTCAATATCATGATTATCTTCTTCAACATTATGAGAAATGATAGGAGTTTGAGTTTCTTGTGTTGTATGAGAGTTACTTGGTGATGGTGCATCTTGATCAACTGTAGTTGAGGAAGGTGAGCCAGTTAATACAGCATGTTCAGGTGCAACTACTTCAGGAATAGGAGCAATGACTTCTGGTGCTTGTAAATCAACATAAGGTGGGGGATTAAGTGACTCATCAAACATTGGTTGAAACAACAAATCCCAGTCAGATCTCGAAGGTGGTACAAATGGTGTTGAAGGAGGAGGGTTTGGCACGAGTCCTGAACTGATTGTTACAGGAGTCATATCATGAAGTGCGGGTCCTGAACTGCTGTGTTCAGAAGCCATCGCGGTCAGCTCATCAAAGTCAACATGAATGGTTTCAATTATTCGTCTGGTACGTCTGTTGTAAATCCGGAATGCTTTCTTCGTGGGTGCATAGCCAATGAAAATACCAATGTCAGCCTTCGGTTGTAACTTGCCCAAATTCTCACTATCATTCGTTGGGTAGCAGAGTGCACCAAACACATGAAGATACGATAGATCAGGAGGTTTGTCGTGTAAAAGCTCGTATGGTGTTTTACCGTGACGACGACGTATCATGGAACAATTTTGGGTATAACAGGCTGTGGCAACCGCTTCGGCCCATAGAAATAAAGGAGCTTTTGCATAAATTAACATAGTACGGGCTGCTTCAATTAGCATACGATTTTGTCTTTCAACAACACCGTTTTGCTGTGGAGAGCGTGCAACTGATGTTTCATGAGAGATGCCAACCTTCTCATAATATTCACGCAATGTCTGATTAACAAACTCAGTTCCATTATCTGTTCTGATGCGACGGACGGTTTCCTTAAGCCGTACTTGGATCATCTTCAAAAAGTTGATAATAAAAGCTGGAGCTTCATCTTTTGATCGCAAACATTTTACCCATGTAAATCGAGAGTAGTCGTCGACAATAACGAGGATGTACTTCTTTCCATTGACACTCGCGACACGCATTGGCCCACACAGATCCATATGCAACAGATAGAGTTTTTCTTGATTGGTGTCCTCAGATTTGGGTTTGTGGGGTTTCTTTGAACTTTTGCCTAATGCACATGCAGAACATAAGTGATCCTTTTCAAACTTGAGCTTAGGGAGACCTCGGACAAGTCCATGTCTTGCAAGATGATTAATAGCACCAAAGTTCAAGTGAGATAGACGACGATGCCATAACCAAGACTTGGTTTTAGAAGCCTTTGACAATAGACAAATGGGAGAGGACGCCATCATATTCCCAAGTGAGAGTGTATAAAGATTATCCCCTCGAGATCCCGTCAATAAATCAACACCTTCTAGATTGCGAATGAAGCATGTGTGTTGACGAAAAGCCACTTCGAGATTGGAATCACAGAATTGTCCCACAGAAAATAGATTATGCCCAAGTCCTTCAACGTAATAAACCCTTGAAATAGTAACATTCCCAATCTGATAGTCTCCATAACCCATTATCTTTGCAACTTGATCATTTCCGAATTTAAACGGATGAGCTATTGAAGCAATTGGTTAAGGCATTGGGCATTTGAGTTAGAGGTCACAGGTTCAAGGTTGGTATACACCCTTTTTTTTGCAATTTTTTTATATTTTCAAAAACTAAAAACACAAGCTTAAAGAGGACACTTTTTTAAGCACTTTTAATAAAAACAGCACTAGCTGAAAACCAAAATTAAGCTCTTAAAGAGCTTATGAAGATCTGCTTACAGAAAGTGGCCTTTTGAAGGCCAAAAAGCTTGTTTTTACTTATTTCCTTGCACACTCTTCAAATTAAGCTCAATTTTAAACTAAAAACTGTTCCTTAAAGCTTATAACTTGTAAAAGCTAATGATGAAAAACTAAATTAACAAATAACACTATAAGACTCCTAAATTTAATGATCAAAAGAGCAAACTCAGAGATAAGCACAAAAAGCTCAAAAACAACTTAAGCTCAAATTCTCAATAAGCCAAGATAGAAACTGAGCTTTTGTAAACTAGACTAACAACTTATCAACTATGATTATAATCCATAAAACTTAACCCTACAAGCTAAAAATCTAAGATTAAAAGCTACTTCTAGTTACTACTGTTTTTGGCTTTTTGAGTTTTTTATATGAACTTTAAGAGCAAATGTACTTAAGCAAATAAGAAAGAAATGAGAAAACAAGTTTTAATCTATATTAACCTATATGTAATCTAAGTCTCTACTGAATTCTAATGTCTAACTTTTGCTAAAACTAGTTTTAAAGCTTTTGAAAAAGAGAAAAATAGTTACTACTGTTACTACTGCTGATGTAATTTGCAAATTGGGCAAAAACAACTTGCAGGTGACCAAGATGGTCAAACCTGCATTAAACACACTCAATGAGTGTGTCTAATTACTTATCAAGCAAATACCAAGCCTATAAGGCTTGGATCAAAAACTTACTCAAAAATTTAAGAGAGAAACCTCCCCTGGTGCTGACTCAAAGATATTAAGCCTCAAAATGTTTTTAAACACTAACTAATCATTCTAACCTTCTCAAAACCTTATCAAATATGGATATCCAACTAACCAAAGTGAATTTACCAAGTTACATTGACTATTTGAGGTCAAACAAGACTAATCCAAACACCCCTTTATTACTTGACAGATTTTGATTAAACTAGCAAAGTTTGAAATCCATTTAACAAAACCTTATTACCAGATAGTAAATAGCTTATAAAAGGCTTAACAAACATAAAACAACAACTTATAAAGCTAGAATCTAAGATCTATAATTAAGCTTAACTATTTTTGGTTTTTTAGTGATTTTTAAGACAATTAATTAAATTCTAAGATCTATAATAACAAAGCTAAAAACAGATGAAACATTTTAACTAATAAGCACAAATATAGAGAAAAGCACAAATAAGCCACTAGTTAAGCAAATAAGCAATAAATGAACAATTAGGCTAATGCTACACTAAGAGACTTAAAGATAGGAACATAAATGAAAACTTACAAGAGGCTTCAGCTAAACAGAAGCTTATATGCTCATAGAGCTTATCAACAGCTCTGGCTTATCCAAGGATAAGCCAGTAAAGTCCATGGGATCCCTTCCATTATTGGATCCCCTTCCATTAGCTTAAATAAGTCCAAATAGTCTAGGTTTTTAAGCTGATTTAAAGGTTTAAGTAGATTAAACAACTTATTTGAGCTCTATCTAAGCTTATAGACTTAGAGAGCTGTTAGAGAGCTTATGGAAGCTTTTGGTACAGTAGCAAACATATGAGAGGAAATAGAGATTGAGAGCTTTTTATTGAGAAACTAAAATGAAAATCTTATTAATGCTTTAAAACTGATTACAATGATTGATAAAAAGAGATTACAAACACTTGAAAAGTAAAATTACATTTTTAAAAGAAAATACATAAGCTAATTTACTACTACTTAAAAAACGGGAAAAGGAAGATGAAATGTGTGTGTGTGAGTGTGCTATTTATAGCCACAAGCTGAACCTTCTAGCCTTTCCTTGCTCTACACGCTCCTTCTAATCATGGCCGTATAATTTCTCAATGATTGGAGAGTCATCCTGAGCCGTTAGATCACTAAATGATCTCACACGGATTGCCAGCGTGGCAATCCGTGATTGAGACGTTTGTGTTTGTTCTGTGAGTAATAGTAGAGTAAAATCCATCTTCTCTTGTGCTTTATTTACATCCACGTGGCATTCCCTTGCTAAGTAAACCAATAAGAGCTCATGAAATGACTATTAAACCCTGCCATCTTGTACTAGAGCTCTTGAATTGTCGTTTTCACCCTTTGATTGAACTTTCCCCTTTGTTTTGACTTGTGGGTAAATTGAAGAAGGTGAATGAATAGTAACAAAGCTTTGGCGCCTATTTTTTGAGTTTAACTGAATTGGGTAAATGGGTGGTGTGAGTTTGGGATTATGGCAATTTCAGTCCTTGTCTTTGTTTTAATAAAGTGTAGTGTTTAAATGACTTTCAATAATGGCAGAAATAGCCCTAGATTTTTATAAAAGGTTTATGGGTTGGATATTGGGCTTTTGTTTTGGGCTTTGGATCTGGGTCAGGTTTTTAGGGATAATGGGCCCATTTAGACTTCAAGGACCATTTGTGTAACTTTTGAAACTTGAGGGATTGGATTTGAACTTTTAAGATTTTGTCTTCTAGTGTTGACTTTGACTTTGGTTGACTGAGAGTTGACCAAGGTTGACGTTTTGCCCGTTTTTGACTTCTCGATCCATGATTTTGCCCGAGAGTTGACCAATAATGGTTGACTGAGAGTTGACCAAGATTTTGTCTTCTAGTGTTGACTTTGGTTGACGTTTTGCCCGTTTTTGACTTCTTTTGTGCTCTTCCGTTTCCCGTGTCCGTGTTTGCCCATTTTGACGGTTTTCTTGTGATTTTTGCTTTATCCATACCTGCATACACAAAACACAAAAACACACATATCTTTGCCATTTTTACTGTATTTTTAGTCTTTTAGGGTCATTTTTGGTGTTAACGGATATGTGTATTTTACACCTATCAGTCTTCGCGCTCCCAAGTAAACTCGGGACCTCATCTTGAGTTCCAACAGAATTTCATAATTGGAATGCGGCTTTGCTTTAGTCGTTTAACTTCTCGATCCATGATTTTAACCCGTTCTTCAATAAAATTAAGCTTGTCATCAACTTTGGATTACATCCAACGGAATAACTAGTGGTTCGTCGGAGAAACACTTCTTCAAATTCAAAACGTAAAAAGTACTATGAACCTGACTTAGTTGCTCTAGGAGCTCAAGTCGGTATGCAACCGTTCCCACTTTAGCAAGGATTTTGAAAGGTCCCATAGAGCGAGGGTTTAGCTTCCCCCGTTTGCCATAACGTA